>JAJQKJ010000375.1:0-146300 GCA_029574335.1 Rana kukunoris | reverse complement strand
CCCATTACTAGTAAAAAAAAATAATATATAAAATAAATCATAATTCTGTTCCCCATTTTGTAGGCGCTATAACTTTTGCGCAAACCAGTCGCTTATAGCGATTTTTTTTTTTTTTTAAATACGTCGAAAAATATGTATCGGCCTTAACTGTGAAAAAAATAAGGTTTTTAAAAAAATTGGATATTTATTATAGCAACAAGTAAAAAATATATATATTTTTTTTAATTGTCGCTCTTTTTTTGTTTATAGCGCAAAAAATAAAAACCGCAGAGGTGATCAAATACCACCAAAATAAAGCTCTATTTGTGGGGAAAAAAAGGACGTCAATTTTGTTTGGGAGCCAACTTGCACGACCGCGCAAATGTCAGTTAAAGCGACACAGTGCCGGAAGCTGAAATTTCGCCTGGGAACGAAGGGGGCTTATGTGCCCAGTAATGAAGTGGTTAAATGACGTTTTTAAAAACGATTTTTTTTCATACTGAAAAACGATCGTGTGTACGGGGCATTAGAGCTACAGCAAGGCTCTTTCCCAGAGGTCAAATGACTTTAGTATAATATTACACATAACAAGTAGGTCAAGCTGAGTGAGTGATTGAGTTTTGTAAAAGATTGCCAAAGTTTGTTCATACAATATCTACCTTGCTTTGTAATCTAATTATCTGAAAGCTTTAAGCTTGCATCTGCCAAACGGTCTCACAGTTAGTAACAGACCAAAAATAAAGCACAGAACAAAGAACCTTGGGGATTCTGCTGGCCTCTTTAATGGGCAAGTTTGTTAACACATTTCCCTAAAAGAATTAACAATATAACATTTGTACGTGAATCATTGAAAGAGGAGAAAAGTGTAACTTTCAAAAAATAGGTTATCCTTCATTAAAACAGAAAAAAAAGGAGTTTATATGGTCTTATTTTTAAAAAGCTTGCAAAGGTTAAAACAGATCATTTAAATTATGATCATGCATAAAGATGAATAACACAGTTTTTTATGTATTTCTTTTTGGAATAAAGCTTCTTCCTACAATAATTAAATGCCACTGCTTTGTCTAGTGTCTTCAAGATTTGCTACAAATTACAGTTATAATATTATATATATATATATATATATATATATATATTGTAACCTGGGGGACAGGTAGCAGGTACGAAAGCTCCCTGGGATGAGCAGGCACAGATACCAAGTCTATGGCCCCGTACACACGGCCGAGGTTCTCGCTGAAAATCAGCGAGAACCTCGCTGGAATGCACATTCCAGCGAGGACCTCGGCCGTGTGTACGGTCTCGGCGAGCTTCCCGTCGGGAAGCCCGTCGAGCCGAAATAGAGAGCACGCTCTCTATTTTCTCGACGGCCCGCCTGGAAGAATGGCTGGTTGCCATTCCCGACGGGCGGGTCGCCGAATCCGACGGCCGGGAGAGAACCTCGACGGGCGGAACGATGTGTTCTGCCCGTCGAGGTTCTCTGCCGTGTGTACGGCACCTATAAGATAAGTGAAAAACAGTGCAGTGTTTATTGGTGCTTTATGCAAAGTCTATTTACAGGTGCTATCAGTGGCGGCCCGCCCATATGGGCGCACGGGCGCCGCCCCCCCTCCCGCAGTCACAAGAAAAAATAAAAATAAAAAAAACGGGCCCTTTAAGAACTTTTATTCGGCTAAAATGTCATTTTGACATTTTAGCCGAAGTTCTGGCGGCCGTCTATAGAGGGCGCTGCAGCGCCACCCCCTCTCGCAAGTAACACACGTTCAATGCTATGCATTGGACGTGTGTTACTGTTGCCAGCTGCCTGGTCTATTCGTATAACCGGACATGGGACGCCGGTTACCCGAATAGCGGCAGCTGGTTGGCTGAGGGGAACTGCCTATCAAAGCCAGCGGCTCTGATAGGCTTTTCCAGTGCCGCCCTCCGGCTCTCGGAAGTCTATGCTCAGAGCGCAGGCAACCTGCGTTCCTTGCATTAGACTGACAGCCGTTTCAGCCAATCAGGTTCCCGGATTCTGGTTTTCAGGAACCTGATTGGCTGAAGCTTCTCCACGGCGGCAGAAGACATCGAGGGAGGACATGGAAGCGTCAGGTAAGTGATTTTTTTTACAGGGAAAGGGGCAGCATGGGGCACAGTGGCAGCATGGGGCAAAGTGGCAGCATGGGGCAAAGTGGCATCATGGGGCACAGAGGCGACAATGAGCACAGTGGCATGGGGCACAGTGGTGACAATTGATGGCACAGTGACTGAATATGATGGCATGGCACAGTGGTGACAATTGATGGCACAGTGACTGCATATGATAGCATGGCACAGTGGTGGCGTTTGATGGCATGGCACAGTGGTGACAATTGATGGCACAGTGACTGCATATGATAGCATGGCACAGTGGTGACAATTGATGGCACAGTGGTGGCGTTTGATGGCATGGCACAGTGGTGACAATTGATGGCACAGTGACTGCATATGATGGCATGGCACAGTGGTGACAATTGATGGCACAGTGGTGGCGTTTGGTGGCATGGCACAGTGGTGACAATTGATGGCACAGTGACTGCATTTGATGGCATGGCACAGAGGTGACAATTGATGGCACAGTGACTGCATTTGATGGCATGGCACAGTGGTGACAATTGATTGCACAGTGACGGCATTTGATGGCATGGCACAGTGGTGACAATTGATGGACACAGTAGCTGCTTTTGATGGCATGGCACATTGGTGACAATTGATGGCACAGTGGTGGCGTTTGATGGCATGGCACAATTGGTGACACAAGTGGTGACAATTGATGGCACAGTGACTGCATATGATGGCATAGCACAGTGGTGACAATTGATGGCACAGTGACTGCATATGATGGCATGGCACATTGGTGACAATTGATGGGCACAGTAGCTGCGTTTGATGGCATGGCACATTGGTGACAATTGATGGCACAGTGACTGAATATGATGGCATGGCACAGTGGTGACAATTGATGGCACAGTGACTGCATATGATGGCATGGCACATTGGTGACAATTGATGGGCACAGTAGCTGCGTTTGATGGCATGGCACATTGGTGACAATTGATGGCACAGTGACTGAATATGATGGCATGGCACAGTGGTGACAATTGATGGCACAGTGACTGCATATGATGGCATGGCACAGTGGTGACAATTGATGGCACAGTGGTGGCGTTTGATGGCATGGCACAGTGGTGACAATTGATGGCACAGTGACTGCATTTGATGGCATGGCACAGTGGTGACAATTGATGGCACAGTGACTGCATTTGATGGCATGGCACAGTGGTGACAATTGATGGCACAGTGACTGCATATGATGGCATGGCACAGTGGTGACAATTGATGGCACAGTGGCTGCATTTAGTGGCATGGTACAGTGGTGACAATTGATGGCACAGTGGCTGCATTTGGTGGCATGGCACAGTGGTGACAATTGATGGCACAGTTTCTGTGTTTGATGGCATGGCACAGTGGTGACAATTGATGGCACAGTGGTGGCGTTTGATGGCATGGCACAGTGGTGACAATTGATGGCACAGTGACTGCATATGATGGCATGGCACAGTGGTGACAATTGATGGCACAGTTGCTGTGTTGCATGGCACAGTGGTGACAATTGATGGCACAGTGGCTGCATTTGATGGCATGGCACAGTGGTGACAATTGATGGCACAGTTGCTGTGTTTGATGGCATGGCACAGTGGTGACAATTGATGGCACAGTGGCTGCATTTAGTGGCATGGTACAGTGGTGACAATTGATGGCACAGTGGCTGCATTTGGTGGCATGGCACAGTGGTGACAATTGATGGCACAGTGGCTGCATTTGGTGGCATGGCACAGTGGTGACAATTGATGGCACAGTTTCTGTGTTTGATGGCATGGCACAGTGGTGACAATTGATGGCACAGTGGTGGCGTTTGATGGCATGGCACAGTGGTGACAATTGATGGCACAGTGACTGCATATGATGGCATGGCACAGTGGTGACAATTGATGGCACAGTTGCTGTGTTGCATGGCACAGTGGTGACAATTGATGGCACAGTGGTTGCATTTGATGGCATGGCACAGTGGTGACAATTGATGGCACAGTTGCTGTGTTTGATGGCATGGCACAGTGGTGACAATTGATGGCACAGTGGCTGCATTTAGTGGCATGGTACAGTGGTGACAATTGATGGCACAGTGGCTGCATTTGGTGGCATGGCACAGTGGCTGCATTTGGTGGCATGGCACAGTGGCTGCATGTGATGGGCACAGTGAGGCTGCAATATTTTTTTTTTCGTTTGCGTTGCGCCCCCCCAAAAATTTTGAGCACCAGCCGCCACTGGGTGCTATACAGTGTGCAGAAAAAACAAACAGAACAAAAACAGTTAAACAAAACACTAGTCGTGTCTCGGCTCTAACTATACTATATATACAGACCCTCACTACCTGGCTGAACAAGCCTACCACTTGTCATCTTCCACATAAACTGCTCCCAAAAGTGTTCACCAACCTCCTTGCTCTCACAGACAAGCACTATCTGTGTTTCCCAGGCAGAGCAAAGGCTGTCTGCTCAGGTGTGCTTAAATTGGCCTGGGGAAGAGGACCAAGACCCGAACTGGATCCTGGATCAGAGATCCCCGAATGTATATGAGAGGAGCCTGGGAGATGTATGAACCCCGAACAGGACTTTTCCAGGCTCTCTCTGGGATGCTACACATCCTCCCCCCTTGTTTCAACCCCAGGGTTGGAAAACCTGTAGCCCAACAGGAGTGAACACGGCACAGGGCATCTACATTCCCCATCTCAACACCTGGCCTGTGTTTTACAGTGAAGGAGTAATCTTGTAAGGCCAAAAACCACTGGTTCACCCGTCTATTAGTCTCCTTCTTTTGGGCCATCCATTTCAGGAGAGCATGGTCAGTTATCAACTTAAGTTGTACTTGAGTGCGTCCACGGCCCACTTTGGGCCAGATTCAGCAAGACTTGCGCTGGAGTAATTCGATATGCGCCGCGTAACTGTGATTATGCGCCGTCGTTTCTATGTGGCCGTACCCACCAAACTAGATGCGACAGAAAACGGCCATTTCCGATCGGCTTAACTTTCCGACGCCAGAGTATCGTCAGCGCATAATTTCGCTTGGCGCATCAGTCGCGCCTATTGATTTCCCCTGCAAATATACAAATGAGGGAGATTTCCCGATTCACGAACGGATTAGCACCATACGCTGGCTACATGCGCCGCGCGTATCTCGTCCGTCCGGCGCAAAGTTATTTCTACAAATAGCTGCTTTATCTTTACTCCAGACGGCCTCAGGTCAGCAGGAGAGCAGCTACAGCAGCAGTGTTACCGACGAAACTAGCAAGCTGAACAACCACACTTGCAAGGACAACACCTCTGTGTGCCAACATGCCAGGGGCAATCGTGGTCCTAGCACTAGTACTGGGTCCCCCGGAACGAAGGAGGCGGGCACGTGAGAGGATATACCGCACGCGCATGAGCCTCTTTGGCATGGGGGATGAGGAGGATGAGGAGGTGTATCGCCTCTTCAGATTCAGCCCTGATGCAATCCTTGAACTAACCACAACCCTGCAGGGTGACATCACCAGCAAGACACACCGCTCACAAGCAGTGCAGCCACTGGTGAAGGTACTGGCAACACTTCATTTCCTTGCAAGTGGATCATTCCAGCGTACAAGTGGAGTGGTGGCTGGGATGTCACAGTCCACCATAAGCAGATGTGTGCACCAGGTTGTCCCTGCAATCCTCAGACGCATGTCCAACCAGTTCATCAGACCCACCACTGAGGAGCTGCGGCTGAAGGCAATGACAGATTTCTACAGCATTGCCAGATTCCCACGCACCATCGGGCCATTGATTGCACACATGTGGCCCTACAGCCCCCCAGTGCCACAGAGCACATATACCGCAATCGGAAGCATTGGCATTCCATCAACGTACAGGTGATAGCCGATGCCCAACGCCTCATATGGCACGTCCGTGCCAAAACACCGGGTCCAGCCATGACAGCTTCATATACCGTCAGAGCCCCATCCCAGCAGAATTCGAGCAGAACATGTATGGGGACAGCTGGCTGGTTGGTGAGTGACATGGGTGGCAGGCATAACTATCCCCTCCCGTGATGCACATCAGAAGTGGCACATGCATGACTAACATCCTCCTGTCTTTTCCCTTACAGGTGACTCTGCATATGCACTGGGACCCCATCTAATGACTCCTTTCTGGAACCCCCAAACCAGAGGAGAGAGAAAATACAATGAAGCCCACATCAAAACCCGTGCAGTGGTGGAGCAAACATTTGGGCTCCTGAAGTCCCGTTTCCGCTGCCTGGATAAGTCCGGGGGGACCCTATTGTATTCCCCTACCTTCGTGTGTCAGATCATCGGTTCTGCACAACTTTGCTATGAGAAAAGGCCTGCAGATTGACATACGTGATGACCTGACCCCCGACCCACACAGTCCCCACCTGCCAGAGGAGACCCAGTCTGCTGATGGAAGAGCAGTCAGGAGGGTCCTCGCCGTAGGCATCTGTAACAGAATGGCCCGTGACACCCAGAGACGTTGGAAGGATGAGAGATACTCTTGTGCCAGCAGCACCAAAAACTCTTGGGTCGAAATCCACCCTGTGCCCTTTTGGGTATAGGGTGGCTAATAGTGAATCATAATTCATATTACATGAGATGGGACATTAATAATACTTCATATTGCAGGACTGAGATATCACAAGGAGTCATGATGACATGACCAGGTCAGCCAGTGAGTCATACCTTTTGTATAATAGGCTATTGAAATATCCTAAGGTGTTGGCTAGTCAATGTAAAGACACCCACTCTCACTGCCATTGTGTGATAAAGCTGTATAGAGAACTTATTCAACAAGATGTCTGTGTTACTATTCAAGGTTAATTGAACCCTATTGATAATACGGTGCCGTCATGTCTAGCTACCAATTAAAGAATTATCCTCAGTGAGTGAATAGGGGGGTGGAGATTGCATTGTCCTGTGATTAACTGTATTATGCTGTACTGGATATAAGAAAGCTAAGAACTAATAAAGTTGTTCATACATTTTGGAAACTAGAGAACGGAGCGCTGTCTCGTTTATTCTGGGAAATGGAATGGATCATGTCTGCCTGGTTGTTGGTGTGTCGGATAAGCTTGTCGTGGATGGATGGAAGGTTGTAAGCGGTGGTCATCCGTTACATTGGTGGCACAGCGGTGGGATGATTCCATCACCAGAAGGACGGCTACAAGGACACAGGACAATGGAGACGGTGTATGAACGGATGAAGCTCTCTTCCCTCATGGACTTACTGGAGAGCCGGGCAGACCGGCCAGCAACCGTAGGAAAAGGGACATTATCGCAGAACTGGTCGAAATGGATAGAGCTAAAAGGCCCGCCGTAACGGACAGGACACCCGAGGAAGAAAGTTTTGATCGGGCTGTTAAACATGGACTGGCACAGTATGGTCCTAATCCTCCGCCGGAGATCATAGACCGGGTTATAGCAGCTGTGGATGCACATTTGCTACAGCAAAGAGGTTCTGCAGCAGCAGAAGTCACAGCAGCACCAACTGAAAGGAGGCAAATACATTTTGCTGTTTTTAAGATTTTAATCCCTAAAGCCGAAGCGGATGGTGTGGAGTTCCAGAGAGCCGGGGCGGTTGGCCCCTCTCTCCAACAACAAGCTGAGGGGGTAAAGCTTTTACCCCCAGCTGAATCACTGGCAACAGAACAGAGGGTCACGGACCTCTGCTCTTCACTAACGGAAGAGGGGGGTTCCTGTGGTAGTGGATGGGACTGTGGTCTCCACTCACAGCAACCCATCAGAAGAGCTGGCAACAGAGCAGAGTGTCATAGGCCTCGGCTCCTCACTAACAGAAGAGGGGGTTCCTGGGGTAGTGGATGGGACTTCAGTCTCCACTGGCACAACCCCAGAAAATGGTACAGGACTGGGACAGGAGGATGTCTGCTTTGCTTTGCAAGCACCGGGGGGTTTTCACCTAGCACCAGTGGATGGGACTTCAGTCTCCACTGGTATACCCCAGGAAGGGGGGGCAGTTGGCCCAGACCCCCAACAGCATGATGGACTGAGCCCAGCTACCCTGCCTTCTCCCCAGCGGCAGGCGTGTTCTCTGAGAGAGGCAGAGGTTGGCGGGTGAGTAATGCTCAGTTTGGAGCCATTTATTTGGGGTACAGTATGGATACCAGCATTGGAGGACGGGAACTACTGACGGACTTCGGAGTCAACCCGTTTGGGGTTCCCTCCTGTGTCCGTCTCCCACCGAAAGGGGAGAGATGTAACAGAATGGCCCGTGACACCCAGAGACGTTGGAAGGATGAGAGATACTCTTGTGCCAGCAGCATCAAAAACTCTTGGGTCGAAATCCACCCTGTGCCCTTTTGGGTATAGGGTGGCTAATAGTGAATCATAATTCATATTACATGAGATGGGACATTAATAATACTTCATATTGCAGGACTGAGATATCACAAGGAGTCATGATGACATGACCAGGTCAGCCAGTGAGTCATACCTTTTGTATAATAGGCTATTGAAATATCCTAAGGTGTTGGCTAGTCAATGTAAGACACCCACTCTCACTGCCATTGTGTGACAAAGCTGTATAGAGAACTTATTCAACAAGATGTCTGTGTTACTATTCAAGGTTAATTGAACCCTATTGATAATACGGTGCCGTCATGTCTAGCTACCAATTAAAGAATTATCCTCAGTGAGTGAATAGGGGGGTGGAGATTGCATTGTCCTGTGATTAACTGTATTATGCTGTACTGGATATAAGAAAGCTAAGAACTAATAAAGTTGTTCATACATTTTGGAAACTAGAGAACAGAGCGCTGTCTCGTTTATTCTGGGAAATGGAATGGATCATGTCTGCCTGGTTGTTGGTGTGTCGGATAAGCTTGTCGTGGATGGATGGAAGGTTGTAAGCGGTGGTCATCCGTTACAGCATCTTTGGACAATAAACCAAAACATTAATCACACGGACAATGCACGCGTGTACACCACTGATGTCCCTAGATCACACACACCACATGCACATCGCATTGGATTAGCCCAAGTCCAGCATGTAGGACTTGGGAGCAGCAACGCCAGCGTCAAGGCCCCAATGATGTCACTGTCCATTCATACACCTTTCACACGTCATTCATACAGCCGTGGGGTTAACTTCACCACCACGGCCGAGGGTGACACCCCTTACTGTCAGGAGTGCCACCCCCTCATATTCACACACCATTCACACTGTCCCCTGCACTCCTGACCGTGTGCAGTAAAAAAAGAAATACATATCTCATAACATGAGAACAAAAATAAACAAATACTCATAACCTGAGTATAAAATAAATATTCAAAAATAAACAAAAACTCATAACCTGAGTATAAAAAAAAAAATTATAAACCAAAAAAACAAAAAACCCTCATCTGGGATGACGGGGGCTCCTCCTTGGGGGCACTCTCGGGCTCCTCAGCTGCCTGGAGGGAGTGGGTGGTGGTGGGGGTGGGGGGGGCATTGGAGGAGGCTGATCCCGGGGTGGGCCACTCCTGGGAGCTGTTGGCTGCCTGCCCTCCAAGGCCACGGCAATACGGCTGAGATACAGGTTTGTCTGGGCCTGCATCCTCAGCTGGCGGGTGAAATGATGCCGCTGGTCACGTTGCTGCTGCCTCCCCTCTTCCCGGATGGCAGCTGTGTTGGCGTTGACGGCTGCTGTCAGGTGCCGTACATCAGCCTGCACCTCCCCCAGGCTGGTGACAACATCCTGCACACGACTGGGCAGCTGTGACATGGAGCCCAGGCTGTCAGCGACCCGGTCTAAGTGGCCAGCAATCTCCCCCATCTGCTGGGTCTGCCTTGCGTGGTCCAACACTACTTGGTCCTGGACCATATCAGACACCCCCCTGGTCTTACGGGTCGCCTTCCTGGGGGCAGAAGAAGGTTGTCCCCGTGGGGATGGAGTCGCCCTTGAGGGGCTACCTAGGATGGGGGAAGGGATGACAGAGGGCCCTGCAGAGGAGGAGGACTCCTCCAACAATAAAATAAAGTCCTGCTCAGGGACAGGCTCCTCCTCAACCACCTCTGCTGAAGTGGTGTGGGCACTCTCCTCCTCCCTCGGTGTCTCCAGCACCCAGGGCCTCGTCATCAGCATCCCGTTGGGAGGTTGGGGTGGACTGGCCGGTACGAGATGATGGCCCAGCTCCGTCATCTGTGGATGACACAAAGCAGACACATGTTGGTGGTCCACACACTTGGCACATGTACCCTCCCCCCCCCACATGCAACACACCAAATAGGGGATAAAAAGCACTTACCTGTCCTGGAGCCTTCCTCCATGGAGTCATAGCCAGGGACCCCCTCCAACTGCTCCCTGTCCAGGCAGCGGGCGACACCTCCTCCTCCGTGGTCAGGCTGACCGGACATGGTGGACCACCACCTGTGCCCCTCTCATGGCTCCTAATGGTGGCCACCTTGCCACGGACCTTGCGCCGCAGGTCGTTGATTTTTTTTTGTATGTCGCCTGCAGTCCGGGGTGGAGTACCCTAACACATTGACCCTGGCAGCAATGGTCTCCAGGATGCCCTGCTTCCTCTCCGGCTGGTCTTCCTACTTTTTTTCCCATGGAGGAAATCATTAAACGTCTCCATAGCCGAGATGATCACAGAGACCTCCTGGGCATTAAAGTTGAGGTTCCTCCTCTCTCTCTTTGGGGGTAGCGGGAGCAGCCATGACAGTGCAAAAGTATCTTCCCTGGGGTGGGGGGAAACGGATATAATTTTGTGCCGGAATGGCGTTTCCGCTAGCGCTTTTATACGAGCAACGGAACACATTGCGCTGGCGTTTCCGTGGAGTGGTGCCGACGGAAGGGAAGTTGTGAGCATGCGCACAAGGGGGCGAGTGGAGCCTCACTTACTGCGCATGCTCCGTGGATGATGCGCTGAATGTAAGCCTCTGCGCTGGGCTCCTATCTTCTCGTGACAGCTTAGATATCACCTGGGGGCCACTTGCGTCGGGTTACGCCAGCGCATTATCGTTACTCTGGCGCAAGTTTACGCGCAAGTGCTATGTGAATAACAGTACTTGCGCCGAAAGTGTCGGCGGAGTAACGTAAATGAGAAACGTTACTCCAAAGTAAAGAAGCGCCCATCTACCTGAATCTGGCCCATAATGGCTAAACATTCCTTTTCAATGACTGCATACTTTTTTTCATGGTCATTGAGCTTTCTGCTTAGGTACACCACAGGGTGTTCTTCCCTATTGTGTACCTGTGATAGTACTGCCTCGATACCAACATCAGACGCATCTGTCTGAACCAAAAAATCTTTGGAAAAATCGTGGGAGTACAATACTGGCTGTGCACAAAGAGCCTTTTTCAGGACTTGGAAAGATTCCTCTGCTACTGAGGACCATTTTACCATTACAGAGTATTTCCCTTTCGTAATGTCTGTCAGTGGGGCAGCTATAGTTGCAAAATTTGGGATAAATCTTCTATAATACCCTGCAATCCCAAAAAAGGCCCTGACCTGCTTCTTGTTTGCAGGAAGTGGCCACTCCTGGATGGCTTCAATTTTATTAACCTGAGGCTTTATGACACCACGGCCAATAGTGTAGACCAAATACTTGGCTTCCTCTAGACCAGGTGTCTGCAACCCGCGGCTCCGGAGCCGCATGCAGCTCTTTTGAACCTTTGCCGCGGCTCCGGGCGGATGCTAGCGAGGGGAGGAGGCCGGTGTTGTAAGTAACGGCGTTTAAATAAACGCTGTTACCTAACGATGCACCTTTTGAGGGTAACGAGTAATCTACCTGATTACTTTTACCCTTGTGGTAATACTGTACAATATCAATTATATCAGATAAGATTCCACCTCCACATGCCCACCAAATGCAATACTGTACAATATCAGATAAGATTCCACCTCCACATGCCATACTGTACAATATCAGATAAGATTCCACCTCCACAATCCTTTTTTCTTCAGATTGACAGCTGACTGCTAGATCCTGTATATAGCATTAAGGTAAGAAACAATATATGCAGTGTTATATTTGTTTTAAATGTCGCAATAGTTTTGCGGCCCCCAGTTTTTCTTTTTCCTTTCGGAAATGGGTCCAAGTGGCTCTTTATGTCTTAAAGGTTGCAGACCCCTGCTCTAGACCAATGGTAGATTTTTAGGATTTGCCGTAAACCCTTCTTTGAAGAGGGAATCAAGGACAGCAAGCAAGTGAGACTCCCAGTAAGTGCTATGTACCTCTATGTCATCTAGATAGACTGCTGCATATTGTCGGTGAGGTCTTAGGGTCCTGTCCATGGCCCTCTGAAATGTCACAGGGGCATTTTGCAACCCAAAAGGCATTTTTTTATATTAAAAGGAACACTTCGGAGTCGCAAATGCAGTCTTCTCTTTGGCGCTACCAGTCAGGGGTATTTGCCAATAACCTTTTGTCAAGACCAAAGTGGTCAGATAGCGATCCTTGCCAAGTCAGTCTATAAGTTTGTCTACTCTGGGCATTGGTTACGTATCAAACTTTGTTACTGCATTAAGCTTCCTGAAGTCATTACAGAACCTCCAAGTGCCATCCGTTTTTGGGACTAACGCGATGGGGCTAGACGAGTCACTATTGAATTCCTCAATGACATCTAGCTCCAACATTGTTTTCACTTCATCACTGATGGCCTTTCTCCTCGCTTCAGGATTTCGGTACGGTTTGAGCTTGACACGGACCCCAGGTTCAGTAACAATATCATGCTGAACTGCTGAAATTGTGCCAGGCAAATCTGAAAATTCCTCTCTATTGCTTATCAGGAACTGTGGTTTCCTGTTTTTGGGAATATGACAGGGTGTCTGGAATTGTGACCTCGGGGATCAGAGGGGATTCAGTACCCTTGAGTGTTACCGGGAGGGACCTCGCAGTTACAGTACCTGCCACCGAGAATGTGTTTTTAGCACGACAGCATCGCGCTGATTCTCGGCGACAGGGTGCCGACATCTCGCACTTGCTGGAATAGTAAAAGCACATTCCAGCAAACGCGTCATAGAAGCGACGGGGATCCGACTTGGATTCCCACCAATTCTACATGCAGCGTTTGGTATGAATCCTGAGGGGGAACTGGGTTCCCCCCCCCCTCCAGGAGCATACCAGGCCCTTAGGTCTGGTATGGGTTGTAAGAAGACCCCCCCTATGCTGAAAAAATGGCGTGGGGGTCCCCCCACAATCCATACCAGACCTGTATCCAAAGCACGCCGCCCGGCCGGTCAGGAAAGGGGTGGGGACGAGCGAGCGCCCCCCCCACCTCCTGAGCCGTACCAGGCTGCATACCCTCAACATGGGGGGGTCAGGTGCTCTGGGGCAGGGGGGCGCACTGCGCCCCCCCCACCCCAGAGCACCCTGTCCCCATGTTGATGAGGACAGGGTCTCTTCCCGACAACCCTGGCCGTTGGTTGTCGGGGTATGCGGGCGGGAGGCTTATCGGAATCTGTGAGCCCCCTTTAATAAGGGGGCCCCCAGATACCGGCCCCCCACCCTACGTGAATGAGTATGGGGTACATCGTACCTCTACCCATTTACCTGCAAGCAAAGTGTTAACACAAATAAACAACACCGGGTATTAAAATATTTTATTAGTCTGCTCTGGGGCCCCCCTCTCTTATTTAGCTCTTTCACAAGGGGGGCTTGCTTCTTTGATGTCTTCGGGTGGGGGCCGCTCTTCTTCCCGCCATCTGGTTCTCTTCCGCCACCGGGGGGGTTGCTTTTATAAAAGCGCCCCCCCTTGCGGGCTTCCTCCGACGTCTTCGGCGGGGGTGGGTGCCTCTCTTCTTCGCCGCCGTCTGGTTCTCTTCCGCCGCTGGGGGGACTCCTAGCAAGTGCCCATGGGCAAGTTCCAACACCACCCTTCTGTAAGGCTTAGGGACCACCAACTGTTAAATAACTTCATCATTCTTTTACATATGTGATACAGTAAATGCTTATTGCTGCTGAAATAAGGAAAACAGGGCCTGCCCCCTGGTTCGACAGGTACATCATTAATCACCATTACATTTTCCCAGGCCCTGGCAATGGCTGTTCAGTACCAACATTTTCCTTGTGCACATTAAGGTCAGCAAACTCCAACATAGGCTCAGATTCAGCAGACGGCTGTGCAGCTTTACTGGTTGTGAGGACTTCTACAGGCTCCTCCAGCTCTCCTGCCATAACTGAAAAAGGATAACCCAGAGAGCCCTAAGAGGAGTCCCCTGAACCCACAATGTCAGTAGTAGCCAGGAGTTCTGGCTTTGAGTCAGGTACTGCGACCAGGTCAGGACGATCCCACAGTTCCCAAAACTTAAGGAAGTCCCTACCAATGATGGTCTTGTGCACACTCTAGGAAACACAGATAGCGCTTGTCTGTGAGATCAAGTCACCGGATGAGTTCAGTTTTAAACTGAACAGTGGCTATAGGATACTCCCAGGTATCCCCATGTACACAGATCAGAGCAACTTTCTTAGCATGAAAATTCACAGTTTCAACCATCTCTGCTGTAACCAAAGTAACTAGACTTCCAGAGTCCAGCAAGGCCGTAATAGGCTTATTATCAATATTATCAAAATTATCAGTCATTTGACACATGTGTTTCCCCACATTTGGCGCTGCAGCACATGAGAAAATAGCGAACATAGACTGCCTTCTAATAGATAGATCACACTGCATTGGTTTATCTGTCAATGGACAGTTTGCTGCAACATGTCCCAGTTCTTGGCAACTAACCCCTGATGTTTCTCTAGTTTGGTTTGCTGACAGGCAGTGGTTTCCCTTGTTTGAGATGCCAAACTTCAGTCCTGCCACCAAAAATCCTTCCACCCTACTTCCTTGCCATGCTTACCACCCACTTCCCCTGGAACAGTTATACCTGTTGCCTGGGGAGACCGTGGCTTTGGGTGGAAAGTCTGTGCGGCTGTAGGTATGGTGACCAGGCTCTCTGCAGCAAAGTACCTCTCAACGAGCTCGACCAGGTTGTCTGCCGACTTGGGGTCTCCTTGACTCACCCATTTTTGCAGGGGAATTGGCAGTGACCTCATGACCACACAGTCCACTATTTGTGGCCCAGACAGGGACTCTGGCTGTAGCCATTTCCACACCAGGTGGATTAGTTCAAACATATGCGATCTTGGGGGGCTCTCATTTTGGAAGAACCAGCTGTGGACCCGCTGTGCTTGAATGGTCAAGGTGACACTGAGTTGCGCCAGAATTTCCCACTTGACCTTCTCATAGTCTCCCGCTTCTGCCGACTCCAAATCATAGTAGGCCTTCTGTGTTTCTCCAGAAAGTAAGGGGGCGATCAGTCCTGCCCACTGGGTTTGAGGCGAACCTTCCCTCTCAGCGGTCCGTTCAAATGTTAGTAGGAAAACCTCTGGATCATCATCTGCAGTCATCTTAGAAAGAAAGCGACCCACATGGAAGGCTGAGGGCTTGTCTCCAATATCATTAATTTTCGCAGGTGCCCACTGTGCTAGCATCTTCACAATCTCAGTCAGAATTTTCCTATCCACTCTTGAAGCAGTGGCAAACTGTTCAAACAGCCTCTGCAATTGCTCCTGTACAGCACCAATCTGTTGGCACAGCGCCTTGGTTTGCTCTTGTGCAATAGAGTTGCTGTTGTGCAGCTTTTGCTTGCTGCTGTGCACCGTTGGATAACACCAATTGCTTGAGGATTTCCTCCATGTTTATTCACTCTAGGTACTGGCCTTTTAACCCCCCTGGCGGTATTCCCGAGTCTGACTCGGGGTTAAATTTCTGTGCTACGATCGGTAACCCCAAGTTAGACTCGGGCTCACCTCGCTGAATCCACAGGCAGTGTTTACTTACCTTGTTCCTGGATCCAGTAATGCATCCCCGCTGTGTGAGCGAGCAGGTGCTTGCTTGATTCACACAGTGCCTCTGTGTGCCGCGGAGCTTCGTTGCCTGCGACAATAAAATGCACAGGGGCGGAGAATGGCGCCATATTCAAAAATGTAAACAAACGCATTACATACAGTATACTGTAATCTTATAGATTACAGTACTGTATGTAAAAAATACACACACCCCTTATCCCTAGTGGTCTGCCCTGTGCCCTACATGTACTTTTACATAATAAAAACGGTTCTTTCTCCCTGCAAACTGTAGATTGCCCATAGCAACCAAAAGTGTCCCTTTATGTCAAAAATGGTTTTAGATCAGCTATAAAACAGCGATAATAAATTATAATCACTTGCAGAATTGAACGATAGCGATTTGTGGGGAAATTCGTCATTTCTGGATAGAAAACAATGACACGCCGGCGGGAAATTCGAATTACGCCCGTGTATCTATAGATACACCGGCGTAAGTCCTTTGTGGATCTGGCCCCTAGTCTATCTTACAGTACTCTTTAATAAACCATACCCTCACTTTTTTGCAATTATTAATTGTGCCCAGAAACTTTACAGTATTGGAAGTCATATCACCACACATATACTGCTGTAATAGCCACATATATATAATTTGAATACCCTACAAATATGACCGCTTCAGCAGACAGATTCGATCGTGTGTATGGGCGAGCCGACGGATTTGGCCACCCGACAGATTGGAAAGCATGCTTACCAATCTGTCGGCTGGGAACCCGTCGGCCCGACATGTCTGCTGGTTAGTACGCTAACCAGCAGATATGTCTTCTCGCACACGCGCTGAATGGTTTCGACGCATGCGCGGAAGTGTTTTACTTCCTGGTGCGGTGACGTGGCGGCGTTAACGTCACCGCCACGTCACCGACACGTTAGCGCGCTGTCTGCTGGCGGGGATTTTGGTTTGCTCGTCTGTACACACGAGCAAACCAAAATCCAAGCAGACAGATTTGTTCAAATCGGTCGGTCCGACCGATTTGAACAAATGGATTGCCTCGTGTGTATGAGGCCTTAGTGGTATGTTAGCATTCACTCACTTTAAATAAATCTTATATGGCTACGAAGAGATTGTGGTGGTTGGCATTGCACACTGGAATCTGAAGACTGAAAGAACACTATTCAGCTCTTCAGGGTGAGGTCGGTTGTAATACATGCACTAAATTCTGTGTATATTTATATATATATATATATATATCTAAAATATATACATACACTTTACATAACAATTATCTGTATTAGCCTTATCTATTTCCCATGTTTTCTTGATTCTGCTTGCCCAAGGGTAATTTAGCATATTCCCTTTCCCTTGCTTGAATTCAGATGCAATGCCTTTTCAGTAACATATGAATATGCATTCTCCCCTCATCCACCAAATATTCCCAAATGTCATTTGGATCCTGTTTCTAGAAAAATGCATTAGCATAACTCTAATTATTTAATTGTTCCTTCCTTCTAGAACAAGCAAAAAATAATTAACATATAAAAAACAATGCTGGTCCCCAGCAAACATACTAGCCCTTTGTGGTTGGACTCAAACTTATTGGTGAACCCTTCATTGGCCATTAACTTAAAACTCTTCAACTTCACTACAAGTTACAACACTATCCCAAAAATAGTATGAATTCCATGGCTGCTTTCATCTAATGTGTTTCACGAAGATATTTTGCTTCTCAACGGGCTGTGTTCACACACTTTAGCAACAACCTGAAAACTTTATAGAAAAGTGTGTGCGTGTCCTCCTGTCTATTTGGCTTATTGGCAGCATTAAGTCTCTTACAATGTGACAGGTTATCTTTAAAGAGGTACATCAGAAAATCTCTACACAACACCAACATATTATTGGCTATAACTCCTGTAGCAGAGAATAAGTTTAGCAATGACTTTGCTAGGTCGGACTGTTCATAAATATAATCCAACTAAAAAATAAACTGAAGCAATGAAGCAGAAAGTAATTTTGAGGGATAAAATTGCTGGCAAAATGACAGTGTTAACACTTATCAGGTATTATTTTCTCACACCATTTCAGAAAATAATTTATTAAGAACTTAAAAGCTGAACTTCAGGCAAACAGCTACTGTAAATAAACAGGGGCTGTTTTACCTTACATGTCTATTCAGTTCTGGGATTTACAGAGCCCTGCCACATAATAGCCCAATCTAGCCTGGGAGGAGACCTGACTTTTCTATGTCCTTCCGAAATACTTGTCTGGTCTATCCCTATTCCTGTTGTATGCATGTGTATGTGTGTGTATATATATATATATATATATATATATATATATATATATATATATATATATATATATATATATATATATATTGGTTTTGCAAGTATTTGAACCATAATATTTATGATACTACTGTACCATACCATATAGAGTATGGAGTTAGAAAATGCTTCTCTCATAGAAAATGATATAGAAATGAAATAGTGGAAAGGTCTACATCCTTTCAGCAGGTGTGAAAAGGGCCAAGAACAAAGAAGGGGAATAAGGAGAATCCTGCCAGAGGGGAATCCACAAGAACAAGGAAAACGCTGCCAGTGGGGATACTATTAGAAGCCACACTACAAGAGAAAAACAATACCAAGAACCCAGTTTTCTAAAATTATTTGAATGCTTGGAGTTCTGTTTGCTGCAGAAATCTCAGCCCACCTATAACAGTAGCTGAGTGACCTTTTCGTGCATCCCTATAGCATTCAGACCATTGTCAAAGTTCATTCTCTGGGAAGGTTATTTAGCTGTGTTGTATGCAGATTTTTAGAAATCTGTATGTCTTGTATTGTGTAAATAGTTTGTATATGCAGAATTTTTGTTTAGTAAAAGCACATTACTAATACTACTGGGTCAGCATCCTTAGCTTTACTGCAAAAATTAGACAAACAGCTAGAAATGTGCAATTTGTTTACTTCCAAATTAGCTTTTTAACAAATTTAGACAAATTTGTTAATTCGGAAATCTCCAAATTTCCGAATTTTCTCATTTCCAAATTTTTCTGATTATTCAAAAATTTGTAAATTCAATATATCGGAAATTCTATATATCGGAAATTCTAAATTCAGAAATTCGAAAAATTCAGAAATCCAAGAATAAAAATGAAAATCCAAAAATTCTAAAGAACGAAAATCTGAAAATAAGAATGAAAATTCGAAAATCTATAATAATAATTAACTATTACTAGCTATTAAATTATAGGTATTATAATTTCCCTTCAAATTTGGCTGTTTGTGAATGTAATCAATACAAATGTATCTGAAGTTACAAATTATCGATAATAATGCTGTATCTAAATGAATGGGATGTAATGAATAACAATAATAATAAAAATATTATTATTATTATTAATGATTATTTTGTTCTGTTCCAGTTGTTTAGATGCGGCATTAATTATTTTGGATCATTTGTAACTTCAGATGCATTCGTATTTGTTAGATTCAGTAACAGTCAAATTTGAAAGGAAAATTCCAATACCTATAATTTAATAGTTAGTTATTATTAGTTAGTTAGTTATTTATAATTTTTGGATTTTAGTTCTTTATAATTTTTGAATTATAACCAGCAGACAGAAATCTACGCGCATGCGTCAAATGGATTCGACGCATGCGTGGAAGTATTTTACTTCCTGGAGTGATGACGTGGCGGCGTCAACATCACCGCCACGTCACCGCATCCTCAGCCCGAGGGGATTTTCGTCCGATGGTGTGTACACGCCATCGGACCAAAATCCGATCAGACATGCCTGCTGCAAACGGTCCGTCGGACATGTTTGAGAGGACATGTCTCATTGTGTGTACGCGGCCTTAAAGTCTTGAAACTATTGGAACAGCATGACACCCAGGCACACCCAGGCAAATATAATTCTAAAGTGGTTGTAAACCCTTACAGACCACTTTAACCTACAAGTAAGCCTAGATTAAGGTTTACCTGTAGGTGCAACAAATATCTCCTAAACCTGCACGGTTTAGGAGATATTTGCAAAAAGAAAGACACCGATGTCTACGGCGCATGCGCCATAGACAACAGCACGCAGGCGCACTGATCCTGCCACTACTATCGGTGATCATGCCATTAGTGGCTGCACCCGCATGAAAGTGAAACGTGCAGAGATGCTGCCAACGGAGGAGGTGACCGGGCACTGCCGTGGGGGCTTCGATCTCAGGTAAGTACTTCATAATGAGCTAGTATGCTATACATACTAGCTCATTATGTCTTTGCCTTGCAGGGTGTTTAAAAAAAGAGAGGGTTTACTTCCTCTTAAGAAGGCTTCCATTTTATTTCACTACATAATTACTTTACATAGTATTTTTAAAAAGGTATCCAAAGCCATAGACCTATCACATTACCTAAAATGTATATCCAGAAGATGCCTAGTTTACATCAGTGAGAGTGTAACGTCAGTGAGAGTGTAATTGGTGGTGCTTGCCTTTTCTGAATAAACAGCTTCTTTAGGTTTTCCTGGTGGTGCAACACATGGTCACTGCTAAGGAATTTGTTACATGGTCCCTGACAAAGGAAAAGATCAGTGTTCAAGTGAAACACCTCATTATTATTCATATTATATTATTATTCAGGATTTATTTAGTGCTAACAGTTTGTGCAGCACCTTACAACATGATGGCAAACAATACAGTCATTATACAATTCAATACAGGAGAAATCAGAAGCCCCTACTCATTAGAGCTTACAATCTAAGAGGAATGGTCAAGTGATACGAAAGGTAATAGCTATGGGGGATGAGCTGATGAAGAAAATAAAAATACAGTTGCAGGATAGCCTTCTCTGAAGAGAAGGATTTCCGGGGATGGTCTAAAAAGGAGATAGTCAGACAGATTATGATAGGGAGTTCATTGGATGGGAGAGGCTTGGGAAAAGTCATGGAGGTGAGCTTAGGAGGAGATGACGAGGGAGCTAGATAGCAGGATGTCTTGTGAGGAACAAAGAGAAAAATTTGGTTGGTATTTTGAGACTAGGTTAGTATTGTAGCAGGGGGCCGAGTTGTGGACTGAAGAGGGGATAGCCTATGTATATGAAGCAGTATCCCCATAGGGGCTGCTGAGTGTTGTGGCCCGCCTCTCACCCTCCCCAGCCCGGCGTTCACCTCTCAGACACTCCAAGACAAAAAACAATCATGTGCAAGTCTTTGGCCCAGATTCACAGAGCGATTACGCCTGCGCAACTGGTGTTGCGCGTGCGTAAGTCTAAATGTGCGTGTGCGTTTAGATGCGCGCGATTCAGAAAACGAATTACGCCAGAAATCTACTTTTTTTTGTCCGGCGTAATTTCGTTAGACAGACGCATCCGTCCGCGCAAAAATGCGCTAGACACACCATTGATTTGCTAGTCAAATATGCTAATGAGGGAGTTGCGGGGATCCACAAAAAAACGCAGTTGCTGCGCAGGCTACGCGATGTGTGCAACAGCAAAATGTCCTGTCTAAAGTTAGAGCACCTAAAAGCTGGTCTAAATTTTGAAAAAACGTCTACATCTCACAGAAAGCAACACCGTTACTGAGGAGCAGACCACACACACGTGTTGCACTACAATTTGACTGCCAACATGCCAGGGGCATCGTCGCTCATAGCTGCACTAGTGAATTTAGATGACCAAAGAAGGAGGATGGCACGGAGGATGGCACGGGAGAGGGTATACCGCACACGCATAGACCTCTTTGGCATGAGTGATTCTGAGGTGTATCGCATCTTCAGATTCCCCCCTCATGCCATCCTGGAATTAACCACAACCCTGCAGGAGGACATCACCAGCCCAACACAATGCTCACATCCAGTGCAGCCACTGGTGAAGGTCCTGGCAACACTCCATGTCCTTGCTAGTGGCTCTTTTCAGCGTACAAGTGGAGTGGTGGCTGGGATGTCACAATCCTCCATGAGCAGATGTGTGCACCAGGTTGTCCCAGCAATCCTCACACGCTTGGCCAACCTAATCATCAAACCCACCACTGAGGACCTGCGGCTGAAGGCAATGACAGATTTCTACAGAATTGCCAGATTCCCACGCACCATCGGGGCCATTGATTGCACACATGTGGCACTCCAGCCCCCCCATGAGACAGAGCACATGTACCGCAATCGGAAGAATTGGCACTCCATCAACGTACAGGTGATAGTTGATGCCCAAGGCCTCATATGGCACGTCCGTGCCAAACACCCCGGATCCACCCATGACAGCTATATCTACAATCAATGCCACATCCGAATGGAATTCGATCAAAACGTGTATGGGAACACCTGGCTGGTTGGTGAGTAACATGGGAGTCAGGCATGACTATCCCCTCCCGTGATGCACACCTCACAAGTGGCACATGCATGACTAACATTCTCCTGTCTTTTCCCTTCCAGGTGACTCTGCATATGCACTGGGACCCCATCTCATGACTCCTATCCGGAACCCCCAAACCCCAGGGGAGGAAAGATACAATCAAGCACACATCAAAGCCCGAGCAGTGGTGGAGCGCACCTTTGGCCTCCTGAAGTCACGTTTCCGATGCCTGGATAAGTCTGGGGGTACACTGTTGTATTCCCCAAACTTCGTGTGCCATATCATCGTTGCATGTTGCATGCTGCACAATCTCGCAGTGAGGAAGGGCCTGCAGGTTGAGCTACGTGATGACCTGACCCCCCAACCAGACAATCAACCCCTAACCGAGGATACCCCGTCTTCTGAGGGAAGAGCAGTCAGGAGGCAGCTCATATTGGGCATCTTTGCACGTTAAACACACACATTAATCATGGCACAATGAGAATGCATGCATGCACACCACTGTGGTCCCTAGCACACACACCCCACATCCTCATCAAATTGGATTGGCACCAGTCCACCATGCAGGACTGGTGAGCAGTAACGCCACGTCAAGGCTCCAATTATGTCACTGTACATTCATACACCATTCACACGGACCTGGGAATCACTTCTCCCTGGTCCTGGGGAACCCTTCTCCACCAAAATTGAGGATGACACCCCTTTTCCAGCAGGAATGTCACCCCCACATTCAAACAGCATGCACAACCCAAAATTAAAAAAAAATGTTAGCAAAAAAAAAAAAAAAAATGCAAAAAAAGTCAGCCAAAAAAAAAAAAGGGGGAAAAAAAAATTATTGCCCTCTGCGTGAGCCACACCTGGGGCGCCCCCGGCCACGGCCCCGGCCCCTCAGGGGAGACTCATGGGGGAGGGGCAAAGCCGGGGAAGGAGGAGCAGCCCCTGATATCTGCCCACCTGGCGGCCTGCCCTCCAAGGCCACGGCAATTCTGTCCAGGGAAGCACCAAGTGTTGCCGTGTTGGCCTGGATAGCCTGGGTAAGGGCCCTCACATCCTGCCCAACGCCTGCTGCTGTAGTCTGCAGTTCATTTAGGCAGGTTGTGAAAGCCCGGGAGTGGGAGTCCAGGTTACCCAGCGTATCCTTCATGGAGGACAGGCTCTCCTCCACCCGCCCCAAAAGTCTGGCAGAGCTGTCCCAGATGGCAGGTCTGGAGGGCCTGGTCCCTTCGCAGACTGGCGGGCAGGAGATTGGGCGCCCCCCTGGTGCTCTGGGATGACATCCTGCCTCCAGCTGATGGTTGTGGGCGGGGAGAAGGGGAGGCCCTGTGAGGGGAGCCATGTTGGGGGAGGAGGGGGGGGGCTCCCCCTTAGGGAGGGCAGGCTTCTGACAGACAGAAGGGAAGAGTCCGCACAAACCACTCGTCCAGTGCCTGACTCCTCCTCCTCATGATCGTCCTCCTCCTCATGATCGTCCTCCTCCTCATGATCGTCCTCCTCCTCTCGAACCTCCTCCGCGGACTGTGGCCTTGTTGGGGGGGCCTCATTAGGCTGCTGTCCTGGTGTTGGAGCGGTCAGGCCAGATGGCCCTGCACCCTCCTGCACATCTGTGGATGACACAAACCATTCACAGGTTGGAGGATCCACACACTTGCCACATATTCCCTTTCACCCCCTCCCCCACACATGCTACACACCTGATAGAACAAAAAACCTTACCTGGCACCGCGGGGACCGGACTTGTGTCAAAGCCTGGCAGGCCCTCCACTTCATGCCGGTGAAAGGTCAGGGCCACCACATGCTCCGTCGCTGTAAGCCTAATACGGCATGGTGGGCCCCCTCCTGTGCCCCTGGCATGGGCATGCATTGCGGGCAGTTTTTTTTTCACCAGACGCCGGAGATCATTTATTTTTTTGTCGATCCCAGACCGGGTCCGTGTCTCCCCCTCCCCCGATGAATTCACCTGCTCTGTGATCCTATCCAATATCTCCCTCCTCCTGGCCGGGGTGGTGGTGGCACTCTGCGGGCCGTGGAGAAAACGCCCATACTCGCTAATAGCCCGGGCAAGAATTATTTTTTCCCCCACAGTAAAATTAAGCTTTCTTTTTCTCTCAGTCATACTTCCAAACAAACTCACTACCAGTCTCCAAAAATCAGTCACAAATACAAGCACAACCAATCAGGCAAGAACACACACAAAGAGAAAACGAACACCCAAAAATCACACTAGCACTCAGCAAGAAACAGTCACAAAAAAAAAAATAATAAAAAATAAAGCAAGAAAACAAACGAACAAAAATATATCAATCAAACAAACAGTCTCTCAAACACTTATCAAAAACACTTTCACAAATATACCAACAAGCACTTGATGACACAGAACACTAATCTGACAACTACAAGACACACTGCAACGAACAACAGGAACAAAAGCACTAGGTTCAATGGGAAGGGACACAAAGGGATGTACTTTTGCAATGCAAGTGCGTTTGTGTGTGTCTATTTATGCTGTCTGCGTAGTTCACAACGTTGCCCTAGTCCATTTCCAATTTCACTGATTGCGCCGCTCCCGAGTTGTGAGCATGCGCACAGCGGAGCTGACATGGTCTCCTTCACGCGCAAATGCGCGAGCCGGCCGGCCCTCCATTTGCATGGGGTCACGGCTCATTTCAATGTAACACGCCCACGTCCCTCCCAATTTGTATTACTCCTCCTTACGCCTCTGGAAAAAACCTTACGCTTGCGCAATTTCCTGCGCAAAAGCTACGTGAATCGGGGGATTACGCGGCTAGATGGCGCAAGTCTAACGTAAAGGCGGTGCGCTACGCCGGTCCAATAATGCGCCGATGTACGTGAATCTGGGCCTTTATGTTTTATTGAGAGATTTAAACTTGGACGGGGTATAGGCCACTGGGAGAAAACAGCTGAGCACTAGCAGTGTCATCGCCTGTCCGAGCTGTGTGTGAGTGAATACTCTGGGGAAGTGTCTACATGTTTAACCACTTAAGACCCGGACCATTATGCAGGTTAAGGACCTTGCCCCTTTCTGCAATTCTGTGTCGCTTTAACTGACAATTGCGCAGTTGTGCGACGTGGTTGCCAAACAAAATTGGTGTCTTTTTTTTCCCACAAATAGAGATTTCGTTTGGTGGTATTTGATCACCTCTGCGGTTTTTATTTTTTGCACTATAAACAAAAATAGAGCGACAATTTTGAAAAAAATTCAATATTTTTTACTTTTTGCTAAAATAAATATCCCCAGAAAAGATATATATATATTTTTTCCTCAGTTTAGGCCGATACATTTTCTTCAACCTATTTTTGGTAAAAAAAATGGTTTGCAAAAAATGTATAGCGTTTACAAAATAGGGGATAGTTTTATTGCATTGCATTTTTTTTACTACTAATGGCAGCGATAAGCAATTTTTTCGTGACTGCGACATTATGGCAGACACATATGACAATTTTGACAAATTTTTGGGAACATTGTAATTTTTACAGCAAAAAGTGCTATAAAAATGCACTGCTTACTGTGAAAATGACAATTGCAGTTTAGGTGTTAACCACTAGGGGGAACTGTAGGGGTTAAGTGTGACCTCATATGTGTTTCTAACTGTAGGGGAGCAGGGCTGGACATGTGATGATGAGGGAAGAGACGATCACTGACACTGCCACAATGAAGAACGGGGAAGGTGTGTTTACACACACTTCTCCCCGTTCTTAAGCTCCAGTGACCGAATGCGGGACACTGGCGGAAATTGGGTCCGCGGGTCACAGAGCTTTCAGACCGGGTCGCGAGCACGGTGGCGGTGGCACGCTTGCGACACTTACGACTGGGCTTAAAGAGACACATACAGGTATGTGATTGTGCCCAGCCATGCCATTCTGCTGACGTATATCGGCGTGAAGGGGTCCTTAAGTGGTTAAATGAGCTTGGAATTGCTGCCATCAGGAACCGCTCAGCCACTATGGATTAAAGAGGCTTAATTTTAAGCCAGCCAAGGTGAGAGGCTGGGGGAAACAAGGGCACCTCAACTTAATAAAAGCACTTGTACATATAAGGATTTCTGTGGATCTGTTTGGTTTATCCTGCACTTTGTGTGTGAATATTATTGATTTTTGAATACCTGCATAGCACAGAGATTTGTGATTGCACCAAGGAAATTCCTACATGGAAGTGCATGTTGTTTCACAGAGAACACTATTTCTGATTTATATATTTTTTTGTCCACAATTAGGAATGAGCCGAACACCCCCGCATTCAGTTCGCACCAGAACCTTCAAACGGACCGAACGTTTGCGCAAACATTTAGAACCCCATTGACGTCTATGGGACTCAAACATTCGAATTCAAATGTGTTCATTTTAAAGGCCAATATTCAAGTTATTGTTGAAAAACATCTTTGAGAACCCGGGTCTTGACCCAGGGAACATGTATCAATGGAAAAAAAAGTTTTAAAAACGGTAGTTTCTTCTGGAGCAGCAATTTTAATGATGCTTAAAGTGAAAAAAAAATTATGAAAAATTCCTTTAAATATCGTACCTGCTGGGTGTCTATAGTATGCCTGTGAGGTGGCACATATTTAGAACTGTCCCTGCACAAAATAAAATTACTATAAGAAAAAAGTAATTTAATACTGCTTGCGGCTTTAATGTAATGTTTGGTCCCTGCAATATGGATGAAAATCACTGAAAAAAATAGCATGGGTTTCCCCACCACCACTCCCCCAGGTCATTGCAATAGGTCCTATATACTTTGAACAGCAGTATACAGCAGTATACAGGCGGTGCAAACAAGACAAGGATTGTAGGTTTGTTAATTAGAATCTGAACCATGTCATACTTTGCTCCTGCATATTTCACAATTTCCTAAAGAAAGTAATTAGCACACTTGCACTATAAAACAAGTGGGTTTAGGTGGAAAGTAATTAGAACACTTGCACTATAAACCAAGTGGGTTTAGGTGGAAAGTAATTAGCACACTTGCACTATAAACCAAGTGGGTTTAGGTGCAAAGTATATAGCACACTTGCACTATAAACCAAGTGGGCTTAGGTGCACAGTTATTAGCACACTTGCACTATAAACCAAGTGTGTTTAGGTGGAAAGTAATTAGCACACTTGCACTATAAACCACGTGGGCTTAGGTGCACACTGCACAGTAATTAGCACACTTGCACTAGAAACCAAGTGGGTTTAGGTGGAAAGTAATTAGCACACTTGCACTATAAACCAAGTGGGTTTAGGTGGAAAGTAATTAGCACACGTGCACTATAAACCAAGTGGGCTTAGGTGCACAGTAATTAGCACACTTGAACTATGCACCAAGTGGGTTTAGTTGTACAGTAATTAGTATACTTGCACTATGCAACAAGTGGGTTTAGTTGCAAAGTAATGAGCACACTTGCACTATGCACCACCAAGTGGGTTTAGTTGCAAAGTAATGCGCACACTTGCACTATGCACCACCAAGTGGGTTCAGTTGCAAAGTAATGAGCACACTTGCACTATGCACCACCAAGTGGGTTTAGTTCCAAAGTACTGAGCACACTTGCAGTATACAGCAAGTTGGTTTAGATGCACTGAGCACACGGGCAATACAACACGTGAGAACACTGCAGCTAGCACAATCAACTGCCTGAAAGATTAGGAAGAACTAATCTAACTAAACTATACAGTGTATAAATATATGTACAACTCCTACAATTTATATACTGTATATCCTCTACACACTGTAAATTTAACTGACTAGCCTGCCTGCTCTATCTAGCTATAAAAAAAGACAATCTCTCTCTCTCTCTCTCTCTCTCTCTCTCTGTCTGATCTGTAACCAGTGCTGGAACACACTACACGAAGCCGCCCAGCAGGTGGCCTTTTATAGTGTGGGGCATGTGTTAAAGCCCTGAGCCATAATTGGCCAAAGCCACCCTGGCTTTGGGCAATTACGTCTCTCCATTTTTTGCGCGCTGTGATTGGCCAAGCATGCGGGTCATAGTGCATGCTTGGCCAATCATCAGTGCGCAATGCTGCAGTGAATTATGGGCCGTGGCGGGTCACTCGAATTTGCCGCAAACGATCCGTTTTGTTCGTATTTCTTACTTCATACAATGTTCGAGTCGAACATACGTTCGAGTCGAACACAAAGCTCATCCCTATCCACAATGTATTAATACCTTTTTGGTATTTGAAACTTTGGAACTGTTTGTCCGTTTTACACATTTTGCACAACTAGTTTATTTGGTTTGCACTTGTTTTTAGATAAAAAGAGATGAATCTGCGCCACAGACAACTTAAATAAAAAAGTGGTATAATAAAATAGTGGTGTGATAAAAATGAAAATGAAGTAAAAGTAAAAAGTGGCTGCCCCTACATAAAAACCCACCTGGGTGGGAGTGAATATTAAGTAAAAAATAGCAGGTAATGGCGCCTACTAAAAATAAAGTGCATAAGGAATGTGCAAATATAAATATAAGTATGAATGGTGTCTGTCCAAAAAAGTGCTGGTCCTAGTCAAAGTATACCATATATATAACACAAAATAAATGAATATTAATTGATAATTATGTGATTAAATTAATATAAATAATTCATAAAAGTCCAATTCCTAATGATAAAAATTTCCAAAATAGGTGTTGCAAAATTAAATGATGATAATAATAATAATCCAAGAAAAGTCCAGTTTTATAAAAATATATATAAATATATATATTTTCAGGATTGCTTCCAAAAATTAAAGTGATATGTGCTTCATGCAGGTATAGCCGTCAGTGGATCACTCAGTGCTCTCCCCCAATGGTCCCGCACTCACCGGATCCAACTACCCCTGCAGGGGTAATGGGCTTCTCAATAAGTTTCCACACTTCAGTAAAATCTGCCTGGTTTCCTCACTTGTTTTTAGATACCTGTAATTTTGCATAGTTATTTATTTGCATAATTTTGCACGACTGCTTATTTGCACATTATTTGGATATTTGCACAATATTTTTTTGCACATCAGTTTATTGCTTTATTTGCACAGAAGAAGTTTGATTATCTTTGTTTTTTTTTGCATAGGAATTAGTCATGGATATTTAATAAAAAAAAAAATTTGTTTGGGATTAATATTTAAATATCTTATATTGTTTATTAATTAGTTAGTAAGCGCCACCACACACCCTGTTTTACTATTGTTGATTAATATCTCTGTCCCCTTCTCCCACCCAGTCTGCAGGAGGGTCATCATATTCCCTTTGACCATTAATCTGTAAAAAAATTAAAATCACACCTTTCCATCCACCCCAGAAGTAAAGCTTTATTGTCTTTGTTTCGAGAATTAATCCAAGCCCCAATCTCAGTGTTCATCACATGCTTGTTCATCATTAGAGGATTGCCTGCTTTCTCCATGGGCCATAATCAGTGGGTGTGAGGCAAGCCCCTAGTCCCCTCCAAAAGCCCCAGTCAGGCCTGTTCCAACATTCTTAAAGAAAATTGCTTGATTGAATATGTTTGGTAAGGCACACCTAACAGCTAACACATCTCTTTAAGCTATGGTCCTCCTGGCTTAAGGACTCCATAAGCACTCCAATAAATACAAGTGATGATCCCTATCTCATACTTACTAGCCTGGTCTGGCTTTGCACTCAATAGCATCATGGGATCTGTCTATACTGTATTTTTTCCCAGTACTAGCTCTGGACAATCTATCCATCTACATTACTATGGTTTTGCACCTACTACTTACCCTCCACACTCTGACCAGTTTGAATTGCAGCATCTTGCTCGGAAATCTTTTCATCTTTCAAGGAAGGCTACTCTATGACTACCACTTTTCTCATTATATCCCTGCTTTGTTACCATGCTTTAGTTGAAATACCTTACTTCAGCAATTGCATATTTTACTGAATGTAAAGCTAGTTGTTCCTTTTTCTTTTTTTCATTTGTCTCTGTTCTAATTTTGGGAGTATGCAACTATATGCACTGTTATTGGGGTATACAGTATACTCTCTTTGTATGCCTGTAAAGATGCAGTCTCTGTTGTTTTATATTCCTTGTTTGATAACATTGAAAATCTTCAATAAATTCTTAGTAATAAAAATAAATTCCATGATGGTTGCAAATTGTTTTTGAAGATTTGCTTTAGACTTACTTTTGCTTCAACTATTGATGATATTCCAGATTTCTCTGCCCCACAACAATTTGTATACATTTTGTGGAGTTGAAGTTATATTTTTGAAAGAGATGGAAAGACCTACTAACAAAAGTTGGAAAGATGTACTAACAAAAGTTGGATAAGTTAGGGACAAAATATATTTTAATATGGTGGTTTACAACCTGATGAGAATAAAATAATATGTAAACCCAGCATTTACTATTCATGATATGTGCCTGCCGTACCATGTATGAACAAGTATCCTGTTCCCTTTGTATTGCTTCCTTTGTGTGAATTCCCTGGTGTTCCTGTCAGTCACTCTGCGTTCCTATTAAATACTGACCACACTATGGTCAGTTCTCTAGCTATGCTGGAAACTCAGCCTGCTCTCCTCCAATGATCAGACTTGCCCTAACACACCTCTCCATCACAGCCTTTCACTGTTAGGCTTAGTGGACTGTTGCTTCTCCTCCCCTAGCTATTAAAGCGGAGCTCCACCCTCTTTTTTTAACTTTATTGCATCCCCTTTCATACTGCCCCCTTAAATCGAATTGGCATGTCTTTTTTAGTCATTTTAAAAACTCACTGTGCTTTCAATCAGAGCCGCTATGCCTCCTGGGACATGACCCCTCTCTCCTCTCCTGTGTATTACGAGCTGCCTGGCTGGCTGTGTTTTCGGCGGGGACGCTGTAACACGGTCCCGCCCCCCTGGGCTGGCTCATGTGATAGTGGATAGACAGCCAATGTGATCTGTGTTCAGCCAATCACACGAGCCGGTCTAAGGGGGCGGGACCGTAGCGTCACCGCCGAAAACACAGACCCAGCCAGGCAGCTCAGTCAGCAGTGATGCCGCCCTACGGGCTGCAAATAAAGAGATATCCTTGCTATATTCCTCTATACAGGCGCTGATCGCTTGCAAGAGGTAAAAGGTAGGAGAATCAAGCATTCAGCGCCTGTATGGAGGAATATAGAAAGCTAATTTCCTCTGTATGCACCCTGCTTCTCCTCCCCACCACAGTCTCCAGCCCCACCGCACTCTCCAGCCCCCCCACAGTGTTCTCCCCCACCGCACTCTCCAGCCCCCCCACAGTGTTCTCCCCCACCGCACTCTCCAGCCCCCCCACAGTGTTCTCCCCCACCGCACTCTCCAGCCCCCCCACAGTGTTCTCCTCCCCCACCGCACTCTCCAGCCCCCCCACAGTGTTCTCCCCCACCGCACTCTCCAGCCCCCCCACAGTGTTCTCCCCACCGCACTCTCAAGCCCCCCAGCCCCCCCCACAGTGTTCTCCCCACCGCACTCTCCAGCCCCCCCACAGTGTTCTCCCCACCGCACTCTCCCAGCCCCCCCCACAGTGTTCTCCCCACCGCACTCTCCAGCCCCCCCCACAGTGTTCTCCCCCATCGCACTCTCCAGCCCCCCCCACAGTGTTCTCCCCCACCACACTCTCCATTCCCCCCCGTGCTGACCACCCCGTGCTGACCACCCCTGTTCTCCCCAGTGGTCTCCACCCCTTTTCGGCCCCCGTCACACCTCATTGGCCCCATCACACCTCATTGGCCCCGTCACACCTCATCGGCCCCTGTCACACCGCATTGGCCCCACCACCGCATCGCCCCCTGCCCCTTTCACACCACCGCATTGGCCCCTGTCACACCGCATTGGCCCCACCACATTGGCCCCTGTCACACCGCATCGGCCCCCTGTCACACCGCATCAGCCCCCTGTCACACCGCATTGGCCCCTGTCACACCGCATTGGCCCCACCACATTGGCCCCCGTCACACCTCATCGGCCCCTGTCACACCGCATCGGCCCCTGTCACACCTCATCAGCCCCCATCACACCGCATGGGCCCCTGTCACACCGCATGGGCCCCTGTCACACCACATCAGCCCCACCACATTGGCCCCCGTCACACCGCATTGGCCCCTGTCACACCGCATCTGCCCCACGGCATCAGCCCCTGTCACACCGCATCGGCCCCACGGCATCGACCCCTGTCACACCGCATCTGTCACACGGCATCGGGCCCTGTCACACGGCATCAGGCCCTGTCACACGGCATCGCCCCCTGTCACACCGTATCGGCCCCACGGCATCGGCCCCTGTCACACAGCATCGGCCCCTGTCACACGGCAACGGCCCCACGACATCGGCCCCTGTCACACCGCATCGGGCCCTGTCACACCGCATCGGCCCCACGGCATCGACCACTGTCACATGGCATTGGCCCCTGTCACACGGCATCGGCCCCTGTCACACCGTATTGGCCCCACGGCATCTTCTCCTGTCACACAGCATCGGCCCCAATCACACCGCAACAGCCCCACGGCATCGGCCCCTGTCACACGGCATCGGCCCCATCACACCGTATCGGCCCCACGGCATCAGACCCCATCACACCGCATCGGCCCCTGTCACACCGCATCGGCCCCTGTCACACAGCATCGCTCCCTGTCACCCGGCATCGGCCCCTGTCACACGGCATCGGTGCGGTGTGCGTTGTTCTGTGATCGGTGCGGTGTGCAGTGTGCTGTGATCGGTGCGGTGTGATCGGTGCAAATGTCTTGTCTTTCATTTCTATTTTAATCTCAATGTGTTATTTTACAGGGTGATCATTTACAACAGGCCTTGACAAAATCCAGGCTTATTAGGGCTGCAGAAGGCCGCAAAGCCGCCGTCCTTAATTACCGGGCCCACCGATCGCGGTGGGCCCGCGCCTGACGGTAATTGAGGCCGCGGCTTTGCAGCCTTCACAGAAGGAAGCTGAGGCCAGCAGAAGGCCACAAAGCCGCAGCCTCAATAACCGGCCGGCGCAAAAGGAAGCTGAGGACTGCAGAAGGAATCTAGGAGTGGCCATCTTGTGGTGGCCGTTGGCATTACAGGTAGTAAAAAACAGAAGTTCTAATGTGTTTTTTCACTGCCATCACTTTCCCTCTAATTAGAACCCACAAACATTATATATACATTATATACATTATAAACATTATATATATTTTGTATTCTAACACCCTAGAGAATAAAATGGCGGTCGTTGCAATACTTTCTGTCACACCATATTTTCGCAGTGCACTTTATTTGGGAAAAAAATATACTTTTTTAATTAAAAAATAAGACAACAGTAAAGTTAGCCCAATTTTTTATATTGCGAAAGATAATGTTACGCAACATACCCAACATGTCACGCTTCAAAATTGCGTCTGCTCGTGGAACCTTTAAAATCTCCATAGGCGACGTTTAAAAAATTCTACAGGTTGCATGTTTAGTATTACAGAGGAGGGCTAGAATTATTGCTCTCACTCTACCAATCGCGGCACTACCTCACATGTGTGTTTTGAATAGCGTTTACATATGCGGGCGCTACTCACTTATGCGTTCACTTCTGCAAGCAAGTTTGGCGGGACGGGTGCGTTTTTTGGCTCCTAACTTTTTTGGCTGGCTCCTAGATTCCAAGCAAATTTGTCAAACCCTGGTTTACAATCACTTTAATTCAAGTTAGCCTCCTATTTCATTAGTTCAGATGTTAGTAACTAGCATGCAACAGCATTTGTTATCTGAAAATTTTAGGTTACGTCATATTTGAGATATATTTATATTGATATTTAGATCAATTGATTGATTTATTGATATGTTTTAAATAGTATGTTCAGCCAAAACTTTGTCACAATTGTAGTTTTGGATAGAGTGGATAAGGGTTTTAACCCCCATTGGATTAAAAGCGGTAGTAAATGTTGAAGGGAAAATGAATCTCTCCCTGAAAAGTAAAGGCATAGGGCCAGATTCAGGTAGAGTTAGGCTGGAGTATCAGTGATACTCCAGCCTAACTCTCACTTTGAGCCGGCGTTTCTGTTTTCTGTAGTCAGAAAACAAGAAACGCCGGGTTGGAGTTCCTATACGAGCGGCGTAATTGTATTTCGTCGTCGTATCGGAACTGCAATTTTAAAAATGGCGCTCGGGGGGGTTCCCGCTGATTAACGCCGAGAATATGCTAATCAGCAAGAATCGGCAATTCACGATCGTATTCGGGCCCGACGCAGTGACTTTCCGACGTTTCCGTAAGAGATACGCGGCGTAAAGAAAAACCAGCCCCCTAGTGGAGTATCCTATGTTAAGTATGGCCGTCGTCATCGCGTCGAATTTAAAAATTTTCGCGACGTTTGCGTAAAACGTCCATGAATGGGGATTGACGTCATTGATGTTCCCTGATAGAATTTGGAGCATGCGCACTGACAGTCGACGCATGCGCAGTACGTTCGCCACGGGATCGCGCCTAGTTATAATAATACACGCCCCCTACCCGCCCAATTTGAATTCCGCCTGCTCATTTTCGCTACGCCGCCGCAACTTTAGGAGCAAGTGCTATGTGAATACAGTACTTGCTCCTAAAGTTTTGGCGGAGTAACGTAAATGAGAAACGTTACTCTAAAATAAAGATTCGCCCATCTACCTGAATCTGGCCCATAATGTGCTGGTATGCTCTGCATACAGCACATTATAAACAATTACCTTTAAACAGCGCCCTCTAGCGGCACAGTGTCACCTCTGCAGAGGCTTTAATATTCACCCAGTCCTCCCTCCAGGATGAATGGCAGAACTGTGATTATGATGATGAGCGCAGGAGATATGGCAGCTGCACAGGGCTCTAAAGGAACAGTATGCCGTTGGCTGAGAGTGCATGCGCTGGTGACGTCTTTGGCTGCTGGTAATATCTCCCAAACAGTGCACGTTCAGAAAATATTAGTTTAACCTACATGTATGCTTTATTATAAGCTTACCTGTAGGTAAAAATAGAAAAAAGTGAGATTACTACCACCTTAATTTCTATTCAGAGAGCTGTGTCATTAAAGGAGAGTAAGTTTTCCCCTACTTCCTTTCTTGTGAAGCTGTTGTTACTGTGGCAGAAAGTGGAGCACCAGATAGCAGTAATAGTCCGCCTGGGGCTCCACGGATCTGGTTCCCCTCTCTCAGGGAACACCCCAACAACGGCTGTGAATATTGGAAGTCATGCGGTCACCCATAGGCTGCCATGACCCAGCCATTGGTGCCTCCTCCTCCCCCTTGCAGTAGCTGCTTACTGACTGGGGAGCCAATGCTGCAGGTTCACATGACTTAACTGGACCAGATTAAAAACAAGAGGGTACATGGATCATTTTTATACAGGATATGTAAAATAGGTAGGAGGCGGGTGAAGGGGACTATTTTAAGGATTAGAAGTTACTTTATGTATTGCTTTAAAAATTGTTTTATTGATCTTTAGATAGAACTAGCATAATTATAGGGATCTAACTTGATATCGCTTACACAGCAGTGCTCAGGCTTGATGGGCAGGGGTAGTACCAACAGCCAGCCAGAATCTCCTGCATGCTCAAGTGCTGGCAGGGAGTATAGTGTCATAAAACAAAGTAAGCAAGGAATTGTTGCTGTTGTAGGCTGTGAGCAACATCAATGTATCTAAAGTTATTTTTCTCAGTAATGAAAAGGTTAGAACCTTTTTAAGTTTTTTTTTTTTTATTACTGCCTATGAATCTGCTTGCCAGGTATACAGTCTCTGTTTGTCATGATCACAATTGCCACAGCTTTTCAGATCATTTGGAAGGTAAAACCCTCACATGTATTTAAATTGTTGTTGTTGTTGTTGTCCTATACTGTATTCAGTTTAACCACTTAAGACCAGGACCATTATGCAGCTAAAGGACCTTGCCTCTTTTTGCGATTCGGCACTGTGTCGCTTTAACTGACAATTGCGCGGTCGTGCGATGTGGCTCCCAAAAAAAAATTGGCGTCCTTTTTTTCCCACACATAGAGCTTTCTTTTGGTGGTATTTGATCACCTCTGCGGTTTTTCTTTTTTGCGCTATAAACAAAAATAGAGTGACAATTTTGAAAAAAAAAACAATATTTTTTACTTTTTGCTATAATAAATATCCCCCTAAAATATATTAAAAAATGTTTTTTTTTTCCTCAGTTTAGGCTGATACGTATTTTTCTACATATTGCAACAAGCATTTATCGATTGGCTTGCGCAAGATTTATAGCGTTTACAAAATAGGGGATCGTTTTATTGCATTTTTATTAATTTTTTTTTTACTACTTATAGCGGAGATCAGCGATTTTTTTAATGACTGCGACATTATGGCGGATACATTGGACAATTTTGAGAATTTTTTTGGGACCATTGTCATTTTTACAGCAAAAAGTACTATAAAAATGCACTGTTTACTGTGAAAATGACAATTGCAGTTTAGGAGTTAACCACTAGGGGGCATTGTAGGGGTTAAGTGTGACCTCATATGTGTTTCTAACTGTAGGGGGCGGGGCTGGACGTGTGACATCATTGATTGTCTTTCCCTATATTAGGGAACAGATGATCAATGACACTGTCACAGTGAAGAACAGGGAAGGTGTGTTTACACCAGGGGCAGACTGGCAATAGGAGATTATGGGGCCCTCGGTCAATAGGAGATTATGGGGCCCCCAGGCAATAGATTATGGGGCCACACACTATACGCACACACACATACATTATACATACACAGTATACACACAGACACACAATATACACACACACAGTATCCACTTAAGACCCGGACCAAAATGCAGGTAAAAGACCAGGCCCCTTTTTGTGATTCGGCACTGCGTCGCTTTAACTGACAATTGCGCAGTCGTGCGACGTGGCTCCCAAACAAAATTTGCGTCCTTTTCTTCCCACAAATAAAGCTTTCTTTTGGTGGTATTTGATCGCCTCTGCTATTTTTTGCGCTATATACAAAAATAGAGCGACATTTTGGGAAAAAAAACAATATTTTTTACTTTTTGTTATAAGACAAATCAAATAAACAAAATTTTAGTCAAACATTTAGGCCAAAATGTATTAAGCCACATGTCTTTAGTAAAAAAAAAAAATCGCAATAAAAAAAAATAGCTACCTAGCGGGAACAGCGACACTAATACAGCGATCAGAAAAATGATCGCTTAGTGACGCTGGCAATAGGGAGTGAAAGGGTTAACTAGGGCAGTGATCAAGGGGTTAAAACTTTATTAGGGGGGTATGGGGGCTACCCTGAACCTAACACTAACTGCCTGTCACACTGACACTAAATACAGTAATCATACATATATGATTACTGTATTCAGTGACACTGTGACAGGGGGGAGGGGGGGTGATCGCAAGGGGTTAAGTCTGCCTGTGTGTACTGGTGTCAGTGTAGTGTTGTGGTCAGTCCATCCCTGGTTTATACACACACCTCTCCCCGTTCTTCAGCTCCGATGATCGATCGTGGGACATCAGCGGCAATCGGGTTTGTGGGTCCCATAGCTTCGGTCCGGGTCACGAGCGCGCCGGCGGTGGCGCGCTCGCAACCACATGGCTTGGCTTAAAGAGACACGTACAGGTACGTGATTGTGACCAACCGTGCCATTCTGCCGATGTATATCGGCGTGAAAAGGTCCTTAAGTGGTTAAAGGATAATTTCACCTTTCAGGAAAAATTATAAATGCTTATATTTTTGAAGAAAAATTTGCATTTATTATTTTTCCCTGCAGGATTCTGATAAGCATTTCACCCACAACCACTGTTTGAAAGCTGGAGGGAATATGAATGGTCTAGGATCAGGGGTTGTAAAAGGTTAAAAAAAAAAAATCGCTAAATAGCTTCCTTTACCTTAGTGCAGTCCTCCTTCACTTACCTCATCCTTCCATTTTGCTTTTAAATGTCCTTATTTCTTCTGAGAAATCCTCAATCCTGTTCTTCTGTCTGTAACTACACACAGTAATGCAAGGCTTTCTCCCTGGTGTGGAGAAAGCCTCTTGAGGGGGGACGGGGCGAGCAGTAGTGTCAGGATGCCCACTAACACACAGCTATTTTCTCTATCTGCAAAGTAGTGTGTCCTGACTTGCCTACTCGCCCCCTCAAAAAGGCTTTCTCCACACCAGGGGGAAAGCCTTGCATTACTGTGTGTAGTTACAGACAGAAGAACAGGAAGTGATGATTTCTCAGAAGAAATAAGGACATTTAAATACAAAATGGAAGGATGAGGTAAGTGAAGGAGGACTGCACTAAGGTAAAGGAAGCTATTTAGGGATTTTTTTTTTTTTTTTACCTTTTACAACCCCTTAAGTTTACTTTTGGAACATATTATATGACTCTCCAATATTTAGGTTGTAACATGTTATTTAGGGGAAAAAAATACCTTTACAACCCCTTTAGCCTTTAAATAAATATTTCCATGTTGGGTATAAAAATATTTCTTGGTAAAAGATCAAACATTTTTGGTCTATAACTAGTATTTTGAAATAAAAGGAGATTATATATTTAAAGCAGCTCTTCAGATTATCACGGATCTATGTATTTTATAAAGATTAGCCAGTTAATCAAAATGTTGGAAGCCCTTGAATGAAAAGGGTTTTTATTGGATCATTATCTGGAAACTATCTCAAACAATACCAAATGGAATTTGTGAATATTTATGGCTAATGAATGAATTAATGATGTCTAGGCTCTCAAGTTAACGAGGAATCAATGTACTTTCACAGTGTTTTCTTTCCTATAAGAATTCTTTTTTAATAGGCTTCTGGAGTGCAGAGGTACTTTTCCATCATACGGACCTCTTAAAGATCAAGAGAGACTTTTCCTAACCATATTTAAAATATTACAAGCTGAAATTTTTTTTATGGCAATTTCTTTGTTTGAATTGTGAATACTAATTACATGAATGGTTTATAACTGTAAAAGGTGGAACATTGTGACACATGTTGCTTTATACATTTATTTGTATTTTTTTAAATCAGCCCTTTTTTTAACATTCTATGATTCCAAGGCTAAATATCATCTTGAGAACAACTAGGTATAAAAGCACTGATTTTCTTTTTATTTTAAACCACATTTGTTTAAATGTACAGATTAAGAAAAAATAAAAGAAAGGCTATAATCTAGCATGCACTGTAAATAGTATGCTTTTATATATTTACAATTGAGTGTTTCTCACTTTGAGTAAATCATATAAATATAGAATTTCAGTAAACATACTGAGATATATATATATATATATATATATATATATATATATATATATATATATATATATATATATATATATAAAATGTTACCTTTTTATAAAAATATCAGGTATTTGCACCCACTTCCAGCCACAGAGTCTCAGGTAAACTGCGGGCATGACGTCACCCCCCCCCCCCCGCCACCACCACCGTTGTGTTCTGGGAACACTTAGCTCCCAGAACACAGCGGTAGCGTGACTCGCGCATGTGCCGTAGGGAACTGGGCAGTGAAGCCAGAGCGCTTCACTTCCTGGTTCCCTCACCAAGGATGGCGGGGGGCAGCAGAGTGGCAATCGCTCGTCCTCTGCTGCGGACGGTGCTGAACTCCAGGACAGGTAAGTGTCCTAATATTAAAAGTCAGCAGCTGCAGTATTTGTAGCTGCTGGCTTTTAATATTTTTTTTTTTTCAGCGGACATCCGCTTTAAACAAACCAAAAGCCCTCCACTCTCTTAGTTCTCTACCAACAATACTAAAAGGATGAAAAAATAATAAATATATATTTTTGGAAATTAAATGGAACTAGAACTAATGCCGCTGTCACGATCAGGCATCAGGCTTGAAGGCCAATTGCTACAGCAGTTGCAGGACTACCACTGACCAGCAAGATAGGTACACAGGCCTGGCAGATAACACAGGCTCACCTGAGGTGCAGAGTCTAAGTGCTAAACGGTGTTCACCAGAGCTCCTGGTGGAGATGGATTTTGCTGCGTGTTAGCACCAGGTCGCGGTCCTTACGGATTGCCCCACCAGGAGGTGAGCAAGCTGGGGTTCAGTAGCAGATGAGCAGGTAAGGATCAAACAGAAGCGTGGTCGGTAAACAAGCCAAAAGTTCAGTAATGAGTATTTGCAGGTTGGGATCAGGCAGAAACGTAGTCGATAAACAAGCCAAGGGTCGATAACGAGCAGTAGAAAATATGGACGGCAGCAGGGAAGACAGGAACGCGATACAGGCTGGAGATAACACAATATTCTGGCAAGTGCAGAGACATGGCTTATATCAGGAAGTTTGTTGGAGGAGCAAAGAGTTCAAGGTTCAAGGCAATCAAGACACAAGGCAGGGATGTCCAACGGATCAGATAGGTTTGTCCAGAAGATCAGACAGGGAGCTGTCCAGCATCCCAGGTAGCTCAGTGGGAACAGACAATGCCAGACACAGAATGCCAGGTCCCAGGTTCAAGTCCAGGTCCTGACAGCCATGTACACACGATCGTTTTTCGGCATGTAAAAAAAAACAATGTTTTTTTTTTTTAGAAAAAACAACCTTTTTCCCCACCTCATTATTAAAACGAAGTTGCCCACACACCAAAAAAAATACTCTAGCAAAGCGCGGTGACGTACAGCACGTACGATGGCACTATAAAGGGGCAGTTCCATGCAGATGACGCCACCCTTGGGGCTGCTTTTGCTGATTTCGTGTTACCGCGTGTAAGTAAAAGTTTGGTGAGAGACTATTCGCGCTTTTCAGTCTTCGTGCTTTAAAGATCATTTTCTGTCGTTCAGTTGGTGCTTGTGGGTTCGTATCTGTCTTTCAGTGCTTGTAGTCAGTTCGTATTTGTTTTTACAGTGCGTTCTTGTCCGCTTGTTACTGTTTGTCAGGTCGTTCTTCAGAGGCCTTGCTGTTCTTAAGTGCGTTCTTTTAGTCTGATCTGATTAGACGACCGTTATCTAGCCATGTTACGGGTACGTTATCATCGCCAAGATCGTCCTGTGCTTGGTGCAGGGATTTCTGCTTTATCCCGGCTCCGGTTTATGAACAGGATGAGGAGGAGTTTGTGGGCCAAGTATTGGTTTCTCCGCAGGAACCAGTTCTCTCATATGCCTCTGCTGTGGGAGATCCAGGAAAATAACCCTGATGATTTCAGGAATTTTCTGAGGATGTCTAACCCCGTATTCCAGCAGCTTTTGGCTTTGGTGTCTCCGTATATCACCAGGCAGGACACTGTTATGCGGGAAGCCATCACTGCTGAGCAGCGGCTAGTTGCTACGTTGCTATACCTGGCAACAGGGAGAAGTTTGCAGGACTTGAAGTTCTCGACAGGCATCTCCCCCCAGGCTCTGGGCGTCATAATCCCAGACACTTGTTCTGCTATTATACAGATTCTGCAGGAGGACTATATTAAGGTAAGTTTCGTCCTTTAACCTCACAATCTATGTATTTAATGCTTGCTAATGTTTTTTTTTTTTTTCAATCAGTCCCTAATTAACATGTTTGTAATATGCTGTGAATGTTCCCTTTGTCCCCATGCATGCTGTAAGCTTTTTATCCTTCTTTTTTTACCTACATGCATATTTTCCAATAGCCAAATTCTCCAACATTCTATCCTGGGCCCAAACACACCTAGCCTAGTCACTTCCCAAAGTTTTTTTTTTTGGCTCCATTGTAGTGCTCCCTTTGGTGTCTCCCTATATCCCCAAGTATTTTGATGGCTCCATTGTAATCCTTGCTCAACACCCCCCCCCCCCCCTCCAATGGGTGCATTTTCAAATTGTTGTCTAATTCAGATAGAGTGCTAGGTTTTTTTTTTTTTAAGGTCCCCAACTCATCTTAACCCCCCCTCCCCATAAGCATTCATTTTTTGGGCCATCAGAGATGGCTCCATTGTAATCCTTGCTCAACACCCCCCCCCCCCCCCCAATGGGTGCATTTTCAAATTGTTGTCTAATTCAGATAGAGTGCTAGGTTGTTTTTTTTGTTAAGGTCCCCAACTCATCTTAACCCCCCCCTCCCCATAAGCATTCATTTTTTGGGCCATCAGAGATGGTGATTAATCTGATTAGTGATCCATTATTTTTGTGGCTCTTAAATACTCCCTCAAATTAATGATATCCTGTTGTTTTTGGCAAGAATGTTTTTGGCTAATCTGATTGCAATGTTTGTTTGAATTTTTATTTTTTCTCTACAGTACCCCACCAAGCCACAGGAATGGCAGACTGTGGCATCGGACTTCGCGCAGCGTTGAAACTTTCCAAACTGTGGAGGAGCCCTTGATGGCAAGCATGTCCGCATCATGCCACCACCCCGTTCGGGATCCTATTATTTCAATTATAAAGGGTTCCACAGTGTAGTGCTTATGGCGGTGGTGTCAGCCTCTTATGAATTTCTATTTGTCGATGTTGGGAAAATGGGTGGCCATCGGATGGCGGGGTATTTGCCCAGACCGTGTTCGCCCAACGGCTTCAGTCGGATGACCTTGGATTGCCACCTGCGGAGGACAATGAAGATGGGCTGCCGTTTGTCTTCGTTGCTGATGAGGCGTTTGCCTTGGGTCCCCACCTCATGAGGCCTTTTCCCCAATGTACCCTCACCCCTGAGAGGAGGGTTTTTAATTATCAGCTGGCCAGAGCCAGGAGGGTGGTCGAGAACGCCTTTGGCATCATGGCCAGCCGATTCCATTTATTTCAAACTGCTATCAACCTGGCAGAATATAAATGGAATCATGTCATAGTTTGTTGCTGCATATTGCATAACTTCTTGAAGAGACATTCATCGAACTACCTGACACTTGTGCCTGATGAGGCCATTGATGCTGTTCCAGTGGCGGCCTGTGAGGCTGGCCATACAGGCTTGGCCCCCCAAAGCGCCTGTGCTGTGTGGCAACATTATGCAGACAATTTTATGGGTAGGGGGGTCATTCCAATGCCAGATCCTGGCTGAAATAAATATGTGTTTTTGAAAGAAAAAGTCTGTTATTTTTCTTTGTTTAATTATTTTCTAATTTGGGTTTATTTTATCTTTCTCCTAGGTTATCATATTGACATGTTTATTTTCCTTTACTAAATACACATCATTGTCAATGTAAACACCACAAATCTAGATTTGTTCTTTTAGGCAGCAGTGATATAATAAGCCACACATTGTTGAGTATCCAATTTTTTTTTTATTGGTTCACATATAAGGCCTCGTACACACGATCGGACATATCCGATGAAAACGGTCCGCGGACCATTTCCATCGGATATGTCCGATCGGGAGTTTGATCCGATGGCGTGTACACACCATCGGATCAAATTCCCCGCCGCCGGACGGCGCGGTGACGCGGCGGTGAAGTTGACGCCGCCGCGTCATCGCCACGTCACCGCACCAGGAAGTAAAACACTGCCGCGCATGCGCCGAATCCATTCGGCGGCGGCGCGGCGGCGGTGGGGCACGACATGTCTGCTGGTAAGTGTACTAACCAGCAGACATGTCGGGCGGACAGATTCCACCGGATGGATTTCAAAGCATGCTTTGAAATCTGTCGGGTGGAGAAATCTGTCCGCTAGCCCATACACACGAGCGGAGATGTCTGCTGAAACGGTCCATCGGACCGTTTTCAGCGGACATATCCCCTCGTGTGTACGAGGCCTAAAATGTGTCATATATCTTTTGTTTGTTTTTATCCCAAAAATATCTTGTTTATTTTTATTTATTTTTAACAATATATATTTTTGGATAGAAATATTTTTCTACATTTTTTTTTTGTAATTTATTTTATTTAAAAAAAAAATCTTTTTTTAGAGATTCCCAAAAAAACAATTATTCTGGTTAAAATGCATGAACAATGACCAACTTTTTAGCATTTGTCATTGTTCATGCGTTTTAGCCATAAAACTTGAGATTCCACTTAAAAAAAAAAAAAACATGCACATAAAAACACATAAAACAGCATTAAAAGTAGACATGTGCACAGAAAAAAAATTTGTTTTTTTTGTTCCGTTTCGTATGGTCCCGTCTGTTCGTTTCCGTTCGTTTTTCGTAAGACGCCCGTTTTCCCGTTCGTTCCCGTTCGTTTGTCGTACGACGCGATTTTTTTCGTATTCCGATCGTTTCGTATTTCCGTTACCGTTTTATTTTCATACATGCGGGATGATTCGTTATTCTGTTTAATTCATGTTCGTTTCTTGTTAGACAATAATTATCGTGAATTTTCGGCTATTTGCATTCTGTGTATCTTGAATGCTTTTCTTTTGTTAGTGTCAGTTGTATGTTCATTGTTCAATGACATCTATAACAAAAGAATTTCATTATATATATTGAATGAATTCCTTTTTCTGTTATAGGTGTCATATCAACATACGAAAATAACAAAAGAAACGTGTTCAAATGCAAATCTTTTGTTTATGTTTTTTTTGAATGGCCAGAGAGTTAGGCTGGCCATACATGATACAATTTTCTGTGCAATTTTCTTTAGATTTACCTTCAACTATGTAGTGCAAGGGCCTGCCTGATTACATACAATTGAAAGTGTTGTTTAGTTTGACCTCATATATGGTTTTTGGTAAATCTAAAAGAAAATTGTACAAGAAAATTGAACATGTATGGCCAGCCTCAGTGACTGAAAGCAGCTTCTCTTTTGTGCTGAGTAGTGAGTACACTTGTACAGTAAAGCCTAATAAACTTTTCTGTGGATTTTCATCTGAAGGGAGATCAGTTGGCCAGACTTTTGAACCCAAAAATGGTTTTCTGATGCAGTTTAAAAACAAACGAATTTTCTGAGAACGATCGGAAAACGATCGTTTTTATGTGTGTTGTTAAAATAGTCTGACCAAGTGTATGGGGCTTAACAATACTAAAAACGAACACATTTTCTGAGAACGATCGGAAAACGATAGTTTTTATGTGTGTTGTTAAAATAGTCTGACCAAGTGTATGGGGCTTAACAATACTATTGTTAAGCCCCATACACTTGGTCAGACTATTTTAACAACAAACATAAAAACGATAGTTTTCCGATCGTTCTCAGAAAATTTGTTCGTTTTTAAACTGCATCAGAAAACCATTTTTGGGTTCAAAAGTCTGGCCAACTGATCTCCCTTCAGATGAAAATCCACAGAAAAGTTTATTAGGCTTTACTGTACAAGTGTACTCACTATTCTGCACAAAAGAGAAGCTGCTTTCAGTCACTGAGGCTGGCCATACATGCTCAATTTTCTTGTACAATTTTCTTTTAGATTTACCAAAAACCATATATGAGGTCAAACTAAACAACACTTTCAATTGTATGCAATCAGGCAGGCCCTTGCACTACATAGTTGAAGGTAAATCTAAAGAAAATTGCACAGAAAATTGTATCATGTATGGCCCGCCTAACTCTCTGGCCATTCAAAAAAAACATAAACAAAAGATTTGCATTTGAACACGTTTCTTTTGTTATTTTCGTATGTTGATATGACACCTATAACAAAAAATTTGCCTTCAGTATTTTGAATACACAGAAAACAGAAAAAGGAATTCATTCAATATACATAATGAAATTCTTTTGTTATAGATGTGTTTGAACAATGAACATACAACTGAAAACGAACACAAAACGGATTCAAACAAAATACACAATGCAAACCTCTTGATACAGATTTTATTTTCGTTATTTTGCCATTTTCGTTTTGTCGTTCTTTCCCATCGGATCGTTCTTTCGTATTTGCGGTCGTTGGTTATGCGGCTCATCCGTTATCCCGTCGTTTTCGTATTTTGGTGCTTTACCGTTTTCGTATGTACAGATTATCCCGCGGGTACGAAAATGAACATTTTCGTACGAAAATAACATTCGTACGAACGGGAATGCACATATCTAATTAAAAGTATATATTTTTTTTAAAAAACACACCCCAGAACATCCATCACATTATTTAGTCGTCGCTCCACCTTTCTTTTTGTTTTTTCCCTCATCTGCCCCAAACATGTATTGATGTCCTCTATGTCAGCCCAGCAGGCCATCACCTCTCCAATTAACAGCTGGGTGCTGTATGTGTCCAAGCCCTCCCCAGCCCAAAAAGCTCCTGAAATTTGGAAACAAACCATGTATTAAAAATATGCAGGCCTACATCTATTACTTGAAGCTGTGGTGTATGACACTGACCTGTTGTGGTGGCAGTTTCCACTTCCTCCACATCCCGCGGGGGTGGGGCTTGGGTAGGATGTGTGGGGTTTCTCTGCTCCTGTCTGGAAGCTCGATCATGCCCTATGAGATTGTAAAAAAGGGAAACATGATTCAAAAAGATTAGAGGCCAGAAAGAGGAATATGAATCATTCTTTTTGTAAAGTGTGGTACAATTGTCTTTTTTAACAATCCTTCTAAGCTGAACACAGGATTGTATCCATTACCAAAGCTGCTACATTTCTCTATCTTTGGTCAAGTTTCCAACATGGAAACCAAAAAAGTATCCACTGGTTCACCTGGGTGTGACACCCTAAATAGGTTGTTCTTGTGGCCAACACTTGTGCTACTGAGTCCACATGTGTAACCAACTGCTGAGAATACTCTCCTTACTGTATGTTGACTTCAGTTTGATTATTTAAATCTAGTTAAAGCGGAGCTCCACCCTAAAGTGGAACTCCCGCTGATCGGAACCCTCTCCCCCTCCGGTGTCACATTTGACACCTTTCAGGGGGAGGGGGTCTAAAGACAGGTATTTGCACCCACTTCCGGCCACACAGTCTCAGGTAAACTGCGGGCATGATGTCACCTCCCGTCCCCCCCATTGTGTTCTGGGAACACTCGGCTCCTAGAAAACATTGGGAGCCAATCAGCAGGCGTAGCGCGACTTGCAAATGCGCCGTCGGGAACCGGGCAGTGAAGCCGAAGCGCTTCACTTCCTGGTTCCCCCCCGAGGATGGCGGGGGGGCAGCAGAGTGACAAGCGATCGCTCGTCCTCTGCTGAGGATGGCACTGGACTTCAGGACAGGTAAGTGTCCTAATATTAAAAGTCAGCAGCTGCAGTATTTGTAGCTGCTGGCTTTTAATAGTTATTTTTTTCACTTTAAAAACACATCTACACTAAAAAAAAAAAAGTGGTCTCACTAAATCGATCAAGATGTCAAGTTTCATGTTTGTGGGCACAATAATTGGTCGTATGAGTCATCGTTCATTCGCTCACTATTAATGAAGTACGATCTCTTTGTCTGATACAGTGTTATCTCCATTTGTCCATGCCTAAATAGGCATGATGACATTTCCAAAACACTGTATCAGACAAAAAGATTGTATTTTATTATTAGTGAATGAATAAACGACGACTCATATGTCCAATTATTGTCCCCACAAACATGAACTTGAGACATCTTGAACTCTATGTACAACGTGAAAGAAAAAGCACATGCAGCACAATGATAATAAAATACTATACCAATAAAATTTTTGAATGATAATAAAATACTAATCTGAGTACACAGTAAAATTACTTACTTTTTTTAAAGAGTCTTTTAATCTTGTGCAATTGCTCCGGCTCCCTCAATTTTAGGTCAGACCATCTTTTGCAGAGCTGTTCTTTTTGGTGGAGACTTTCAAAGGTATTTACTTTTGCAAAGGAAGGGCGTTTCTGTCTGTCTATTTATGCTGTCTGCGTAGTTCACTAAGTTGCCCGGGACCACTTCCAATTTCACTGATTGCGCCGTTCCCGAGTTGTGAGCATGCGCACAGAGGTGCTGACCATGGTCTGCTTCATGTGCGCATGCGCGAGACGGCCGGCCCTTCATTTGCATGGGGTCATGGCTCATTTCAATGTAACACGCCCACGTCCTTCCCAATTTGAATTACTCCGCCTCGGAATTTACGTTACACCGGCGCTAATTTCTGCACAAATACTACGAGGATACGGTGATTGCGCCTCTACATTGCGCCGGTCTAACGTAAAGGAGGTGCGCTACGCTGGTCAAAATATGCGCCAATGTACGTGAATCTGGCCCTTTGTTTTTATTATTGGAGCTTTTAATTTGCCATCAGTTTTTAATTTCTACTACTTTTATTACACCAGAATAAATGGATTTTTTGTTTGCTGACAACATTTGACCATGTGTTTTTATTAAAAATAGAGAGATTGGTAGTAAGTAGGCAGGGACATTTAAAAAAAAAAAAATAATAATTAACAAGGGACACTAACCTCCTTGTGGGTAAATTATACTAAATAATAAAGTTGTTGTGGTAACTTGACACACACCACAAAAAAAAATTGGAAAGCAGTCTAAAATATTATCCAATTAATAACCAAAAAAGAAGAGATAGATTAAAATATTTTAAATATGCAGAATTTTTTTTTAGACGGAGACCTGGCTTAAAAAAAAAAAAAAACAATAATATTCATTAGATAACAATAAAAATTAAAGTAACAAGCTTGCCATAACTATGTAACAATATCAGCAGCAAAGGATTTGGATTATGTAGCATTAAAAAGAAGAAAAGAATGTGCTGCATTACACAATGCAATCATTTCAAACCTAACGAATGTGCTATCGCCATTCCGAGTGCTAGTTTTACCAGAACGAGCGCTCCCATCTCATAACTTGCTTCTGAGCATGTGCGGGTTTTTTCACGCCATTTTAGTCCACACACATATCTTTTTATACAACCCGAAAAACATCATTGTTTAGAACGTCGTTAAAAAATGCAGAATGTTCGGGGAAAAAAATTGTCGTTTTTCAGAACCCGAAAAATGATGTGAAGCCCACAGACGATCATTTTAAATGACATTTTTTTAAAACTTCATAATACCTTCTGTTTTATGAAGACCTCAATGTGCTTGACACTGGTTTCATAGATGGATTTTGGTTCCTTTAAGCCCAATTTGCCCCAAAACCCTCTGATTAAACTTTCTTGTCAATGCAATAGAAATCGTAAACTACATGCACTGCACCAATGATAAGCTTAAAAAAGCTGCTTACAGTTTGGAACTAGGGTTGTCCCGATACCACTTTTTTAGGACTGAGTACAAGTACCGATACTTTTTTTCAAGTAGTCGCCGATACCGAATACCGATACTTTTTTTTAAATGTCCCCCACAAATGCAGCCATGTCCCCCACAAAGTCAGTCATGTCCCTCATATATGCAGCCATGTCACCCATATATGCAGCCATGTCACCCATATATGCAGCCATGTCACCCATATATGCAGCCATGTCACCCACAAATGCAGCCATGTCACCCACAAATGCAGCCATGTCACCCATATATGCAGCCATGTCACCCATATATGCAGCCATCTCACCCATATATGCAGCCATGTCACCCATATATGCAGCCATGTCACCCATATATGCAGCCATGTCACCCACAAATGCAGCCATGTCACCCATATATGCAGCCATGTCACCCCTACCTAGCCATCGCCGCCCGGGGAACATCACAGCATTCATTTGAATAGCTGTAGTGTTCCCGCCCATATAGACACTCCCCCTTGCTTGGGATTGGACAGATCACGATCACCCATCCAATCCCGAGCAAGGGGGGAGTGTCTATACGGCCGGGAACACTACAGTTTTTCAAATGAATGCTGTGATGTTCCCGCACAATGTTTAACCCATGCGGCGGCGGGTTTCGATGCGGCGGCGGCGTTCGGCGGCAGTGGCGGGGACGACGATGGAAAAAGTATTCTATTCTGGTATCGGGGGTATTTGCGGGAGTACAAGTACTCCCGCAAATACTCGGTATCGGTCCCGATACCGATACTGGTATCGGTATCGGGACAACCCTATTTGGAACATATTATTTTTAAAATATTTGGATATGGCTTTGCTGTAAACTATCTACTATTGATGTACTGCTGGCCCATCTGCCAATAATAATAATTTTTATGGCTCTGTCCACCATTCCAAAATGGTGCTAAACCTTGTACAAAGGAGGTAAAAAAAGTAAGCTGTATGTCACACACCTGAGATACCCTCCCCCTTTACAGCCTATATACCATGCAATATTGAGGGGTTTTGACCTGTGCTGTAAGACCTCTATACCAGGCAAATATACCACACAGTTTCATACTTGATAATAAACACAAATATACTTTTCCATAGTGAATATAACAGGCAAATTCCACCACTTGTACTCTCACTCCTTTGGTCAGGGACCCATCATTTATATATGACCTATATTAATATATATATTACATGGGTAATATGTGCTTTACACCTTTAAGAAAAATGGTTCTGTAAGAGAAGCTTAGTTTGAACCATAAGGCCTTTACATATACATGCTCATAAATCTGAGCAAATATTCAATACAGAGCAGGCATTAGTATGCACACACAAACATATTAGCGTGTGCACAAGATGGAATGTGCATATGAGTGATCATGCGCACACATACACTCACTGGCACCAAACAGCCTGTTTAAACTGGACTATGGCAAGACAAGATTGTTGAGTGGTCTTTAGCTAGTCCCTGTTGAACCTACTCCTTGACCTGCTTGCTATATCTGCTACCCATGCAAAACCGACTTGCCCTTGACTAATCTCTGGATTCCTGCCTGCCTATTGTGACTTTGGCATGTACTCTGACCTTGCTCCTGCGTTGTGCTTCTGTACCGCGCTGCCCGACTGTGTACTGACCCTGGACTGCATCTTGAATCTGCCTGAGACCTTCACTTTCTGTCTCATAGCCAAACCAGGAAGTGAAATGAAATCCCTGCAAATTAAGGGAATCCCTTGGGGACCCCAGGCCTCCAGAACTAGTGTCCCCCTAGGAAAATTTCCCCTTTAATAATGTTCTAGGAAAAAACAAAAATGTGGGATTTTCTTTTACATTACCCTTCAATGCTGTAAGCACTGATTGATAGTGCGAAACGTCAGCTGTATGCCCCTATTTTTGCCGTGATGTGCAGTGTTTTGATTACTTTTACCAAATAAAGGCAACCGAGAAGGTTTTTCCAGAGTGCGGCTGTCCAAACATTTTCTTTCTACAAATGCTACTGGTAAACAGGACAAATAGAGAGGGTGAATCTCCATACTGGGGGGCACGGACAGCCATACAAACATATACTTAATATGATATAATATAATATAATTAATTTGTGTTAGTATTTATTTCAACTTGGGGTTTAGGTTGAGCTATGATATGAAGATTGTGCAATCCCAGCATACCAATAGGAGACAGATGACAGCAAATGGATAAAAGTAAAGCTAACTACAACATACAACATCTATCAAATTAAACCTGTATGTGATAATGGTTCAAAAGAGCATATTATTGTTTTAATACAATGCCAAACTGAAGTTAAATGCCAGAAAGGTATTTTAATCATGTTTTATTAAAAATAAAACTGCATTATAGATAAAATATATTAGAAATAATGGTAACTAAATATTACCAAAATAAATCTCTATTTTTCTCAAACAAATTATTAAATAAAAACTTTTTGTTGCAGTGCTAAAAGACACTGAAAACTGGAAATGAAGGGGATGTAACATGCTAATATTGAAGTGTTAAGGATAATAAACAGTGTAAATGAACTGGACTAAATTAAAAAATACATATGGGGCCAGATTCAGAGAGCCGTAACTCCTGTCTAACTGGTGTTAGACTGGAGTACTTTCGACTTACGGGCGTTTTTTAGCTAGTCGAAATCCTCAAACCATGAAAAGACACCTGCGGGCTTCAATTCGACTGGATTACGTGTTAGTACGCCTTCAGATCTACGCTGCAAGAAAATTGCGGCCACTGGGCGGACTTCCTGGGCCAGATTCAGGTAGTCCAGAGCATCTTTGCTCTGGAGTAACGCTTCTCATTTGCGTTGCGCTGCAGAAATTTTAGGAGCAAGTGCTGTCATTCACGAAGCACTTGCTCCTAAAGTTGCGGCAGCGCATCGCAAATGAGCCGGCGGAATTCAAATTGGGCGGGTACGGGGCGTGTAGTATGCTAACTAAGCGCGATCCCGCCGCCAACGTACTGCGCATGCGTCGAGTGTCAAAACATCCCCGTGCGCATGCTCCAAAATCTGTGAATGAACGTCAATGACGTCACATTCCCATTCATGACCGTTTTACGCAAGCAATGATTTTTCTTTTTTTTCCGACGCGATGACGACGCCTATACCTAACATAGGATATTCCAACCCCATGTAGGTATAACTATGCGCCGCGTATCCCGTCCGGAAACGTCGTAACGTCACTGCGTCGCGCCGGAATGCGATCGTGAATTGCCGATTTTCGCTCATTAACATATTTTTTGAGCGGAAATCGGCGCGAACGCCCCCGGCGCCATATTTAAGTTGAAGTAACGATGCGATGGCGAAACTCAGTTACGCTGCTCGCATCGGAGCTTCAACCCGGCGTTTCTTGTTTTCTGGTTACAGAAAACAGAAACGCCGGCTCAAAGTCACAGTTAGGCTGGCGGATCACTGGATCCGCCAGCCTAACTGTTCCTGAATCTGGCCCCCTGTTGTTTTTCGCCGTCAGGGTATGCTAATGAGCTTTTGCCTGCAATCCAAGAAATTTCGCACTTCAAACGCAATCTCTTACGGCACCTTTAGTCATCTTTTTTTTGCGTATCACTATACCAGCCTTTTACCTCCTCTAATATTAGACAGCCCATGTTAAGTATGGCCGTCGTTCCCGCGTCGAATATCAACGTCTTCCGACGTCTTTTATTATTTTTAAACGTAAGTCGTCCGGGAATAGGAATGTTCGTAAACGCCTCTACTCAAACAACGAATGACGTCACAACGTGATTTCGCGCAATGCACGGCGGGAAATTCCTGAACAGAGCATGCGCAGTTCGATCGCCGCGGGGACGCGCTTAATTTAAATGCTTCACGCCCCCTAATCACGTATTTCGATTGCGCGGCGAGAAATAGTCTACGACACCGTAGCGTACGCGCAAAAAACTATCTGAATTCGGCGTAGAGCCTGGTGAAATACGGCAGCGTAGCGTATTTTGATTACGCAGCGGAATATTACGTCTATGTGAATCTGGCCCATGGTATTTGTGGATGGGAGAGAGGAGAATTAGTAAGTGTAGGATGGATGCATTAAAAATGTAAATGGGAGAAGAGAGGACTGTATTGACAATGGAGGAACTGCTGTGACAAAAACATGATGTGCATATTATCAGGCTGTGAGGAACAGTGAATATTGGTGCTGTAGCAGTGGTGTTGTCACAGTTATTAATTGTTGTAGTGTGACATTGATATCAATGTTACTTTTTCCTAAATGGGTTAATAAAGAGATAAATAGGAATTGTTTAAAAATATGAAATGCTTAAGTTAAAAAAATATGAAATATAAAAAAATTAAAAAACTACAATGTGTGGACCATTTTTAGGCCACTTTCACACGGGGCATTTTTCGAGCATTATTTGTGCATTATTCGAGCATTATTTGAGCGTTATTCGAGCGTTATTCAAGTGTTTTTCAAGCGTTATTCGAGCGAAGCCTCATCTGCAATCCCAATGTGCTGGTAAAGCACCGCTAAGACCCTAACGTTTTATGGCGTTTTTGCAGTGCCTCAGTGTGAAAGGGTAAGGCGTTTTTACAGCGCTTTCAATTCATTTCAATGGAGAGGGGCGTTTTTGGAGTGCTTTTTTCAGCACCCAAAAGCTGCTCCAAAGATGCTGCTTGCAGGACTCAGTTTGAAAGGGTCCATTGAGATGCATGGAGAGCATCTTATGAGCATTTTAATAGCGCTATTTTTAACGCTAAAACACTGTAAAAACGCTTCAGTGTGAAAGGGATCTAAAAAGAGAAATGTGTTAGAAAAAATTAGTTGAAATTATAATGGGGCAAAAGCTATGTTCCTGGGTGTGACAGAAAGTAACCCCTAGTGATGTAAGAGCTATGTTATGGGAGTGACAAGAAGGTAATATCATTGCTGGGTGGCCAAAATTAATGATATGTTCAGGGGGAGAGTGTTTTTGGGATTAAAAGGAAAATAATAGGAAATAGGCTAATACATAATAAACAATTAATAGATAATAGGAAAATGGGATGGATCAAACTGGGATTAAAAAACTAATTTTTAATAGGGCAGGAATATACATAATTTTGGTAGATGGACGGGATGAATAAATAAGTGGTTGAAGGAGAGTGAAAAAGCTGATAGAAATATGAAACAATGAATCGATGGAATGGAAAGGGGGGGATAGAAGATTGTGAAGTAATGAAGAGGGAAAGGATGAATTTTAAAGATGAGATTTTAAAGGACTGGGCAGAATGAACAGGATGTGTGGGTGGGGTAATTAGTGGAGGAGTCAACAATGGAGGGACAGGAGTGAAAAATTGGGAAAAAAATAGATAAAGAAATAAATATTTAAAAGGGGTTAAAAAGTTTTAATGTCTATTTTTTTTTTTGCAATCATGTGTGATGATTTGGAACTATGTTTTTTATTCCAGTATAAAAATACACTACACCCATGATGTAGCACTTCAATACCAAATCCATTTAGTTGCATAACAAGGCAAGGAACCTCTGGAACTCCTTGGGCCAGATTCAAAAAGAGTTACGACGGCGTATCAGTAGATTCGCCGTCGTAACTCAGAATCTGCGCCGTTGTATCTTTAAGCGTATTCTCAAAGTGAGATACGCCTAAATGTTGCTAAGATACGACCGGCGTAAGTCTCCTACGCCGTCGTATTTTAGCTGCCTATTTACACTGGCCGCTAGGGGCGTGTACGCTGATTTATGCCTAGAATATGTAAATCAGCAAGATACGCCTATTCACGAACGTACGCGCGGCCGTCGCAGTAAGGATACGCCGTTTACGTAAAGGCGTTTTCAGGTAAAGATAAAGCTGCAACAAGATGGCGCAGCCAATGTTAAGTATGGATGTCGGGACCGCGTCAAATTTTTCTAATTTTACGTCGTTTGCGTAACTCGTCTGTGAATGGGGCTGGACGTAAATTACGTTCACGTCGAAACCAATGAGTCTAAGCGGCGTAATTTGGAGCATGCGCACTGGGATACGTCCACGTAATTTGGAGCATGCGCCGTTAGTAAAAAACGTCATTTACGTGGGGTCACACTTAATTTAAATAAAACACGCCCACATCAAACACATTTGAATTTGGCAGGCTTATGCCGGTCCATTTACGCTACGCCGCCGTAACTTAGCTTGGTGAATACAGCACTTGCCTCTGAGATACGCTACGCCCACACAAAATTACGCCGCTCTACGTGAATCTACCCACTTGTGTGTAGAGCTTGTCAGTCTAAAACGCAGACACCCTGCCCAAAAACCACTACGGCATCAATGGGAATAAACTTTAATCAAGCAGTTCTATACTTCTAGAACTACCTATTCATTACCTCAAGTATCAGTACAAACAAAGTCTAAACCCACTCCACAGAATCTCCCAAAAAATATAACATTTCTGGCCTGCCATATGCAATTATTATTGTGTAATTGACATTAAGAAGGATCTACAGCAAATAGTAAACATACAACGATTTTTAAAAGGATTTTCGTCTTGGCATTTTTTTATTTCTGTTTAAACCTTTTCAATGCTGTAAGAGATAAATATCAAAGCATCGTTGCTGTACAAGAAAATAATCCATATAATCAAAATATTACAAACCAGAAAAAGTTTTGCTTTTGATTTATAATATCAATTTACTATTACCAACAACAATATTGCATGCACCAGAAGCATTGTTTTTATTACAAAGAGAGAATTGCTTTGTTCAAATTTTGAGTTTTTATTAAAGCCAAGTTTGATCAAAATTAATTTACCTTACTAGATTGCAAGGATGTTACTCTGGGGCAAGAAAAAAGTAAAATTCTTTGGTTATTTCCTTTTTAATATAGACATGAGAACAAAAGTAAGTGCATAAGTAGACAGTTTTTTAAGAAGCTTCCTTAAGGCGGCGTACACACGACCCAGAACCTCGACGGGCAGAACACATCGTTCCGCCCGTCGAGGTTCTCTCCCGGCCGTCGAATTCGGCGACCCGCCCGTCGGGAATGGCAACCAGCCATTCTTCCAGGCGGGCCGTCGAGAAAAAAGAGAGCGTGCTCTCTTTTTCGGCTCGACGAGCTTCCCGACGGGAAGCTCGCCGAGACCGTACACACGGCCGAGGTCCTCGCTGGAATGTGCATTCCAGCGAGGTTCTCGCTGATTTTCAGCGAGAACCTCGGCCGTGTGTACGGGGCCTCAAGGAGTTGTAAAGGAAAAACATTTTTGTTGCTGAAATAACTGTTTACAGGGTATAGAGACATAATAGTTAACTGATTTCTTTTAAAAATGATTAAAAATAGATAAAAATCAATCATAATGTGCCTGCAGTTTCAGTTTCGTTTTTCATCTAGTTTCATGCTTCTGTGAAGTACAGAGACACAGAGCCAATACAGGGCAGTGTTTGTTTTTAAAATTAAACTGATTGATTCTGAGGGGTTTAAAGCCCTGTACACACGGTCGGACTTTTGCCCAACCAACATCAAAATCCGACACTTTTCGCATTTGTCCGACCGTGTGTACGTTCCATCGGACCAACTTTTTTGGCTTTCATCGGACAAAAAGTTGGGTCTGCGAACGGACCAACTTTCAAGCAGCAAAAGTCCGATGGTGCAAAGTCCGATCGTGTGTACAGCAAACCATCGGACTTTTGGACAAATTACAAATGCGCATGCTCAGAACCAATGTTAAAATCAACCAACAATAGCAGAAGTTAACCAAAGGGTGGCGGTAAAGAGCAGAAAAGAGCAGAAAAACCACGTGACAATGGGAAAGTTTTAGAAAAGTTTGCAGAAAAGTCTGACTGTGTGTATGCTATGGGTGTGACCGGACAAATCAATTAGGACAAAAATCCAAGGGAAATTTTGTTGGATGTCCTACCGTGTGTATGGGCCTTAAGACACACAGTAATCACACCTCCTTGATTAGAGACCACAGAGAGAAGCTCCCATGACTTTTTTCATCAGGAAACAGACAACCAGCAAGTGTCCAGAACAGAGAAGGATTACAGCAAAAACAAACAATGAGGACATGAAACCAGGACTGCAGTAAGGTAAAGGAAGCTATTTAGCTAAAAAAAAATCCTTTAGTGACCCTTTAACCCACCTACGTGGACTGCTTTTCTTTGCAAAGTAAAGTGAAAGCATTTCAAGATCCACTAATTAGCCATTCACATGTGTACATTGAAAGGGCACTGTCTGATGTAGACCAAGCTTGGGTGGTCTGTACACCATCTAAATATACCATAAATGTCACAGAGTCATTGACTTGGATATCTTACTCTTTTAGCTCTGGTTCACACTATGCGGTGAGGGAACCGCGTGCAATTTTGAACAGGAATCGTACCTCATTCTTGTTCAAATCACATACGATTCTTCAGCAGTTTGATTTGAGGCATTATTCTTTATGGGTTAAATTTCACTGAATCCACATCAAAACCCTGCAGGACCCTTTTTTTTGGCCGCACTAGAATCGGATTGCATAGGTGTTCACACCCATGGATCCGATTCTACAAATTGCACTGCATTTTGCAAACCAACTTCAGGGTGTCATTACCGTAGCCACCCTGGCGGTATGATTATGTCAGCTTTTTTGTGACTCAAAGCGGTACAATTGTTTTGCATAGAAATTTGGCTTTTTTAAATTGTAGGCCTGTAATTCTATGACTATAAATAAATATATAAAAAAATATATATATTATTAAATAAATTAATTTCCCCATGATTCACTATCGCTCAATTCTGCAAGTGTTCTAAATTTACTATCACTGTTTTTTAGCTTTTCTAAAACCACTTTTGACAGAAAGGGACACTTTTTGGCTGTCATGGACAATCTTAAGTTTCCAGGCAGAAAGAACAGTATATATAATATAAAACTGCAGGCAGGGCACTGAACAAAGCACTAGGGACAAAAGGAATGTGAAATGATGTCATGCAGTAATGTAATCTGTAAGATTACAGTGTACTGTATGTGTTATGAATTTAGTCATTTTTGAATTTGCCACCAGGCTCCGTCCCCATGTGTTGCAATACTGGAATGGATTCTGACACACAGAGGCATCGGGTGGAGGACACAGCCCGCGGACACAGAGGGAGGCCATTGCAGGATCCAGGGGACAAGGTAAGTATACTGCACCAGGATCCTGCAATGCAATCCCAAGTGTGGCTCGGGGGTTACAGCTAATGGTACTGAAATGTAACCCTGAGCCACACTCTGGAAAACTGCCAGGGAGGTTAACATACACTTCCACAGTCGTTCACGTGCACAGGATATAATTTGGATGAGGTGTAGAATCCGCACAGAATTCTATGCGAATTTGCAGTGCAAAATTGTGAGCCACCACTAAATTATAGGCTGCTATAACTCTCCTTTAGAGCAAAGGAGAATATACCATTCATTATGTGATAAATCTACCACATTATGCAGACACTTGCTCTCATCCTCCAAAGCTCTGATGAAGAGGGAACACTTTGTAACCTAATTTCTAAGAATACTTAGTATGGTAATTTCCTTTGATTAATTTATTTACTCTGTTTAAAAATAAACTGTAGCATTTTTATCCATGCATTAGATCACATGCCTTCTTCCTCTTTTCTCACTTGGCTCTCTTCGGACAATCCCTGGTCAGTTTAGGCAGCAGGATTCGCATGGTTTTCCTACACAATGTACCATCTGAAAATACTATAATTTTACATCAATACCGACTGCACCAGCGCAGGAGAAATATATTTTCCTGGTGCCTCCATGGCAGCATACCAATGGTCATATCTCCGCTCTAGACCGACCCGCAGGACCACTTAACTCTCTTATAAAAAAGGAGTTGTTCCCCCCCTTAGGCATTCTTTTTTCTGTCCTAATCCCTGCATGGTCACGTATCAGTCTTACCTCACCGATATACTGTATGATGTGACCATTGCAGGTTCATGCTCTCCTGCAGGATGGAGTCCTATCACTTATAAGTATGGGAGCCTGTTTATTATAGAAAGGGGGGCATGGTTTTCCATTCCTTCAAATGATTGGCTCTTGTGACTCAGTTAATCAGGGAAAAGCTGTGCATTGTATTATAGGTTTTTCCTTCTAATCTCTAGTGGTCAACCTGCAAACCTTATGGCCAAAAGTTCTTGATTCTCAAATTTCACAAATCCCAGGGATTTACTGTGAGTAAAGCTGGACCTCATCTTTACTTCACTAAAACAATCTGCTTCAGAAAACTCTATACAGTGAGATATGATGCCAAACACTGAAAAAAACAAGGTTTACATTCATTTTGACTGTAGATGAGTAAACTGAATTAGACAAATCACAATTTAGGAAATATTTATTTGAAAAACAAATTTGATTCTCAAATTTCACAAATCCCAGGGATTTACTGTGAGTAAAGCTGAACCTCATCTTTATTTCCATGTAAGAAACTTTGCAACAGCTTCACTAAAACAATCTGCTTCAGAAAACTCTATACAGTGAGATATGATGCCAAACACTGAAAAAAACAAGGTTTACATTCATTTTGACTGTAGATGAGTAAACTGAATTAGACAAAATCACAATTTAGGAAAAAGGGATTTTTAAATACAGCTTACCTGTAAAAGAGCGGCATATTCATTACTATATGGGTTATATGGAGTACCTTCAGGTGTGGACACTGGCAATCTCAAACAGGAAGTCCCCTCCCTATATAACCCCCTCCCCTAGAGGGAGTCCCTCAGTTTTGTAGCAAGCAAGTATGCCTCCCAAAAATGTTCCCCAAAAGAGGGGTGGGAGCTCTGTGTCCCGTGATGTACTCCAAGAAAAGGATTTTACAGGTAAGCTGTATTTAAAAATTCCTTTTTCTTTCTCGTACATCACGGGACACAGAGCGGCATATTCATTACTATATGGGATGTCCGAAAGCAATGCTTTAATGAGGGGAGGGAGACATCTTCTCAAAAGAGATTTAATTTAGAGGTACACTCAAATAATAATAATAAATCCAACTTAGTCAAGAAAAACTTTTTTTTTTTTCTTCTTTTTTTTTTTTTACAACCAAGGGTGCCCCTGATCCCGAGGATCTTAAACCGCAGCCTGTAGTACTGCCTGCCCAAAGGCTGAATCCGCATTCCTTCTCACGTCTAGTTGATAAAACCTTGTAAACGTGTGGACTGATGACCACGTCGCCGCCTTGCATATCTAAGCCATAGAGATCTGATGGTGTGCTGCCCAGGAGGCGCCCATGGCCCTGGTAGAATGGGCCTTTACCGACAAAGGAGGAGGCAACCTCTTCAAACCGTAGGCCTGAATGATTAATTGTCTAATCCATCTCGAGATGGTGGATTTTGCAGCTGCCTGCCCCTTCTTGGGGCAACCCCTCCTTTCTAGATGTGGGTTTCGGAAAGAAGGATGGAAGTACCAAATCCTGGTTCAAGTGAAAATTGGATATAACCTTTGGTAGAAAGACAGGATGGGGCCGGAGAACTGCCCTGTCCTTATGTAGAATGAGATATGGTTCCTTACACGATAAGGCTGCCAACTCTGACACTCTCCTGGCCGAAACTATGGCGACCAAGAATACCAACTTTCTTGTCAGTAAAACTAAAGGAATCTCAGCCAACGGCTCAAAGGGTTGTTTCTGTAGAGTGGACAGGACAAGATTTAAGTCCCATGGACAAATTGGTGACTTGACAGGAGGATTAATACGCAAGACCCCCTGTATGAAGGTCTTTACCAGCGAGTGGGTGGCCAGCGGCCTCTGAAACCACACTGACAGAGCTGAAATCTGTCCCTTGATTGTGCTTAAAGCCAGGCCTTTATCCACTCCTAGCTGGAGAAAACCTAACACCCTATCAATGGTATATTTGCGGGAATTCCATCTTTTGGATTCACACCAGCCTACGTAGTTCCTCCACACCCTGTAATAAATCAGCCTGGAGGCCGGCTTTCTAGCCCTAATCAGGGTAGGAATTACCTGCCTAGACAGACCTCTACCCCTGAGAATCAGGGATTCAGCCTCCAGGCCGTCAAATTTAGACGCTGTAATGTAGGGTGGAGGATCGGGCCTTGTGAGAGTAGGTCTGGTCGTAGAGGAAGAGTCCAAGGGTCTCCCACTGCCATCTTCAGGACTAGTGAGTACCATGTCCTCCGGGGCCAAGCTGGAGCTACTAGAATGACTGGCTTGTGCTCCACTCTGATCCTGCGCAACAGGCGAGGAAGTAACTGTAGCGGAGGGAATGCATATAGAAGTTTGAATTGATGCCAAGGGCAAACCAACGCATCGGTTCCGCAGACCATAGGGTCCCTCGCTCGAGACACGAACCTGTCTAGTTTCTTGTTGAACCTGGATGCCATTATATCTACGTCTGGCATTCCCCACTTCTGGCAGATTGTCTGAAAGACCTGGGGATGCAGAGACCACTCCCCCGGCGACAGAATCTGGCGACTTAAGAAGTCTGCCTGCAGGTTGTCCACTCCGGGAATGAATATCGCCGAAATGCAGGGTACATGAACCTCTGCCCACTGAAAAATCAAGCTCACCTCCCTCTGAGCGGCCTGACTCCTGGTTCCCCCTTGGTGGTTTATGTATGTCACCGCTGTGGCATTGTCTGACTGGATTCTCACCGGGGACCCCTGTAATCTGGAGGTCCATGCCAGGAGGGCTAGGCGAGCAGCTCTGATCTCCAAGACATTGATGGGTAGCTGCCTCTCTGCTTCCACCCAAGTTCCCTGGCGAGAGAACCCCTCCAAGACCGCCCCCCAGCCTGCCAGGCTGGCGTCTGTGGTAACTACCTTCCAGACAACGGGGCTGAAGGACCTTCCCTTTAGAAGATTCTGAGGGTTCAACCACCAGGCCAGGCTTTGTCGGACCCTTGATGATAGTGTCAAAGGGGACTCCAAGGCATGTGCTCTCTTGCCCCAGGCTGCTAGAATGGCTGCCTGTAGGACGCGAGTGTGGATCTGAGCGTATGGTACTGCCTCGAACGTGGCCACTAGCTTGCCTAGTAATCGCATACACAGGCGAATAGTTGTTTTTTTCTTGCTTAGAACCAACTGAACCAACCCCTTGATAGCCTCGATCTTTACAAGGGGCAGGAACACCCTTTGCTGTTCTGTGTCTAACCTCATGCCGAGGTATTCCAACTGCTTTGTAGGCTGGAACGCTGACTTTTCCCGGTTTAGGACCCAGCCGAACCTTTCGAGGTACTGAACCGTGAGGTTTACTGCCTGTTGCAGACACGGCCGTGAGTGATCTATGATTAAAAGGTCGTCCAAGTATGCTAGGACTGTGACCCCTTGGATCCCTAGATTGGCCAAAACTGGGGCTAGGATCTTCGTGAATACCCGGGGGGCCGTGGCTAGCCCGAAGGGGAGCGCCCTGAATTGGAAGTGTCGCTGCCCCACTGCGAAGCGTAAAAATCTTTGATGCGACTGAAAGATTGGTACATGAAGGTAAGCATCCTTTATGTCTATGGAAGCCAGAAAATCGTCCCTTTGGAGCGTGGCGACTGCTGACCGGATGGATTCCATCCGGAAGGAACGAACCCTTAGGTATACGCTTAAACTCTTTAGGTCCAAGATTGGCCTGACATCGCCGTTGGGCTTTGGTATGACAAAGAGATTGGAATAGAAACCTAGCCCCTGCTCTTGGGCTGGCACCTCTATTATCACGCCCTGGCAAAGCAGGTGATCCAAAGCTGCCAGCATCGAGGCCTTCTTTGCTGGATCCTTTGGTAGTCTTGACTCTTGAAAATGAGGCGGAGGAAACTTTAGAAACTCCAGTCTGTAGCCTGTGGTTACAGACGCCCGGACCCATTTGTCGGGGATCTTGGCTTCCCAAACTTCTGAGAAGAAACGAAGCCTTCCCCCCACCCGCGAGAGTGGGGGCGCCCCTTCATAAGGCAGACTTAGGGGCTGGTTTTGTCGGCTTGCGATACCATGGTCTCTTACCCCCAGGGGCCTGTCCCTGCGATCTACTGTTAAAGTTGGATCGCGCAGGCGGCCGTCGATACTGCCTGGAATTTGAGGGCCCTGAGACAGGAAAGAGCTGCCTTTTAAATGTAGGACCCCGGAATGTCTTTTTGACTGGTAAAAGGGTACTTTTGCCACTTGAAATAGTCTGAATGTATTTATCCAGATCCTCTCCGAAGAGTCGTCCTCCATGGAAGGGAAACCCTGCCAGAAGCTTTTTTGCATGGGGGCTCCGCCGCCCAGTTCTTCAACCATAAGAGCCTTCTCATGTGCACCAAAAATAGTGATAAACGAGAGGCCTGCTGGATGGAATCCTTTATAGCATCTACCGCAAAACACAGAGCTCTGGGAATGTCAGAAAACTCTTCTGCCTGTTGGGTAGGCATGTCTTTTAGCATTTCTTTTGTCTGGTCCTTTAACGCCTGACAAACTCCAATTGCAGCCACAGCTGGCTGTACCACTGCTCCTGCCGTAGCAAAGGATGCTTCTAAAAGTGTCTCTAACCGTTTATCAACCGGATCTTTAAACATTTGTATGTTTTCCACCGGGCAAGTTAGTGATTTATTCACACATGAGATGGTTGCATCCACCACTGGGAGCTTCCACCTCTTCGAGAATTTTTCCTCCATAGGGTAAATGACCGCAAATCTCTTCGGCGGCAGAAAATCCTGTCCGGTCGTACCCAATCCTGAAAGATCAATTCCTCCAAGAGAGGATGGACCGGAAAAACTGCGTTGCTTAAAGGAGCTTTCAAAGAGCCCAGAGAGGATACCGCAGGAACCTGAGGCTCTGGCAATGGTAAATTAAATGCCGAGCGGACCATGTCCGTCAAAGACTGCACCCACAGTCTCTCTGTCAGGGAGTCTGAAAATGGTTCCTCAGAGGTAGATCCCTCAATCCCTGAACCCTCTTGGTTCAGGTCTAGTTGATCCTCCTGCTCTTCCAATTCCTCCGGAGAGAGAATTTCAGCATCTGAGGATACACCTTTTGGTGATGGGGATCTAGCCCGTTTCTTGCCAGGAATAGATCTAGCGATCAACGCTGCTAATCTCTCTTCTAGCCCCCCTAGGGATACAGCTAGCATCTCCTCTGTGATAAACACAGGGCTGGGCTGATCTGGGCCAGCCTCAGCACCAGACCCCCCCAATGGCTCATCCAAGGCGACCTTCATGGGAATAAGCTGCGGGGAAAGTATCGGCATATCATCAGAATCAGAGGGGGAACCCCTTTGTTTTTTGGTCTTTTTTGTACCCTTTGACCCCGAACCTTTGAAAGCCATAATACAAAATCGAGGGACTCCGCCTACAACAGCAGACTGTAGTGGCCAGGAGTACAAAACTAGGGTTTAGGGGACAATAGATCACTAATGCCCAAAAACTGATGGGGCCCCGTATGTTTTCTTTTCTTTTTTTTTTTTTTCTTTTAAATATAAAAGTCTCTTTTTTTTTTTTTTTTTAAAACATACAGCGACCCCAAACTTAGTTTGCCTGCCTCCAACCTGTTGCAAAAAGGGGGATTTTTTGGCTTAACAGAAAAGCATTGGAACCAAGTCCAGCATGTACTACCCCTCTTCCGCCACCGGGAGTCACTGTTCTGCCGCTCTGCGTCCTCTCCCTTTCAGATCAGCCTCAGACTGAGCACTGACTATAGCCTGCTGATCTATAACAGCCCACAAGGTGTGCCCCTGATGACGCTGCAGGCACGCCCCCCCCCCCGCCCTCCCCTCCGAACGGCGCGAAAAACGTCTATAAGACGTGCGCGCGCACGCGCGCGCGCGTATGCCGGAGCAGGAAGAACACGGAGGAGCCGCGCTGCTGGAGACCCAGGACTGCAGTACCAGGCGGCAGAATCAAACCCCCGGCTAGGTAGGACTCTCCAAAAGGCCCCATAGGGGTCCTTACTAGCCCTAGGAAGAAAGCAGCAGGTAGCTAGCAAACACAATTGTTTCTTAGACAGGGGAACCTAGTGATGGGGGAATGAGATCATCCTGTCTTCTCAGACATAGTGAGCAAGGTTGCCAATGCAGAGCATACTTAGGCTACCCCCCTTTTAGGTTACCCCGGAGAGCCTGCTGTCGAACCAAGTCCCGCAGGCTCCCCTCTTACCTGCTCCATGCTGCAGGATGTTTGTCTAGCAAAACGATCCAATCTTCTCCCATCTCCGTGGGTAGCGTAATAGACCTTCAGGCCCTGGGGTCCTATGAAGGTACCCACTGTCCTGGACCTATATAGCACCCTGGCAAACAGGAACTTATGGTCTTCACGAACTCCAAGTCCTGGGCCCAGGGTCCAGCCCTCCAAAGAGGAGCATTATAGGCAAAACCCCACGGTTTGGGGCCCGGGTACTGTCCACTTTGGCACTGAGGCTCCTTGGACAGATCCGGTTAGCCCGCCCTTAATCCCAAGGATGTGGAGCAAAGCTATTCCGTGACCAACACCTAAGACACTGGCGAAAAAACTGAGGGACTCCCTCTAGGGGAGGGGGTTATATAGGGAGGGGACTTCCTGTTTGAGATTGCCAGTGTCCACACCTGAAGGTACTCCATATAACCCATATAGTAATGAATATGCCGCTCTGTGTCCCGTGATGTACGAGAAAGAAATATTTATTTGAAAAACAAATTTGTAAAGTACAGGACTTTTAAGTGTAATGCATCAACTCCTGTAGATAGTGGCCCAGATTCACAGACAGCAGGCGCACATTACGCCGACGTAGTGCATCTCCTGTACGCTACGTCAACGCAGCACAGAGAGACAAGCATGGAATTCAGGAAGCCAGTGCTCCCAAGGCTGCGTCGGCGTGGCATAGGTTTTGAAGGTGCAGGTCTGCGTAGGTGGAAGTTAGTGTGACCCCATGCAAATGATGGTCTGAGCGTGGTGCAGTGTTTTACGCCCGGCGTATCATGAACGGCGCATGCACCGTGAAGTGGATGCATGCACAACACCCCTATGTGCATGCTCACAACCACACCGGCGCAACTACCTAAGATACGCCGCCCCCGGCCTACGCCGAGAACATAAATACGCCCGTCCAGCGCAAAAGTACGCCCACTTGTTCCCTGCTGCAGACCTGTGCCAAGATTTTTTTCGGCTGAGAAAAGGGCGATCCTGACCTCTGCCATCTCAAAATACGATTCCTTCCTCCATGGTGCACAGAGCAGGAATACCAGCAAGGCCAGGAAGCAAGAAATCCTACAAAAGGTCGCCCTGGATATCAATGCCCTTGGCCATGAATCCAGGACCTGGAAGGAGGTTGGCAAAAATATTAATTGGGGTTGTCCGATAACACTTTTTTAAGACCGAGTACAAGTACCGATACTTTTTTCCAAGTACTCACCAATACCGATTACCAATACTTTTTTTTTAATGCCACGTGACAGTTTGACAGATGGGGACTGATAGGTGGCACTTATGGGCACTGACTGGTGCTGATGGGCACTAATAGGTGGCACTGACTAGGGACTGGTGCTGATGGGCACTAATTGGTGGCACTGACTAGTGATTGGTGCTGATGGGCACTAATTGGTGGCACTGACAGGTGGCTGACACTGATTGCACCAATAGGTTGCCCTTATGGGCACCAATATATGGCACTGGTAGAGGGCACTGATAAGTGGCACTGGTAGATGACACTGACATATCAGTGCAATCAGTGCCATCTACCAGTGCCACATAAAAGTAAGAAATAAAAAGCAAATTTTACTTGCCGAGGACTGTCCGTCCTGCTCTCCGCCCCTCTTAACCCGCTCTATGCCCCTCTTCGCCCGCTCTCTGCCCCTTTTAAAGCCCGCTCTCTGCCCCTTTTAAAGCCCGCTTTCTGCCCCTCTTAGCCCGCTCTCTGCCCCTCTTAAACCCCGCTCTATGCTCCTCTTAAACCCCGCTCTCTGCCCCTATTAAACCCCACTCTCTGCCCCTTTAAAACCCCGCTCTCTGTCCCTTTTAAACCCCACTCTCTGCCCCTTTTAAACCCCGCTCTCCGCCTCCTCTCAGCTCACTCATCACTTAAAAAAAAAAATCTGGTGAAGCATTAGGAGCATTTTGCGAGTACAAGTACTTGCACAAATGCTCAGTATCGGTACCGATCTTAGTAACGGTATCAAGACAACTCTAGTAACGTGAATTGTGTGGGTGTAACATGTGTATTGTTTGTGCTGTTTGTGCATTGTCTGCTTTCTGTGTCCTCTCCTGCATGGATCCTGGCTGTAGAAGTGGAGGAGAGCTGCCTTGTAGTGAAATTTCTAGGAAGGCATAGATGTGGATGGAGAAATGGATCCCTCTTTGACAGCTAATGAGGGGGGGGTTGGTGTGTGGAAGTCCTGCAGATCTCACTCATGATGACCAATAGAGCACACATAGACCACTTGTTATTGTGTTGTAATTTGCACAGACCCGCTCATTGCCACTGCTGCACGATCCTCTGACAGCTACACTGTATGACGCTCGGAGATGGCATGGAAGGACACTTTACCAGGCGAACACATACCCGCACACATATCCAGGGACTTTCGGTGCTCAGCAGCCTCACCACAATCCCGGAAACTCATACAGCGCCAGAGAGAGTCCTGCTCTCCGCCCCTCTTAGCACGCTGTGAGCCCGCTCTCTGCCCCTCTTAGCACGCTGTAAGCCCGCTCTCCACCCCTTTCAGCACACTCTCCGCCCGCTCTCCACCCCTTTCAGCACACTCTCCGCCCACTCTCCACCGTTTTCAGCATGCTCTCCGCCCACTCTCCACCCCTTTCAGCACGCTCTCCACCCGCTCTCCACTCCTTTCAGCATGCTCCCGGCTACTTCCCCTAGGAAGGCTCTGGCCAAGACTAGGGGTGTAGCCGGATCTCTCCAAGAAGGGCTTGAGAGGGAGCAGGCACAGCAGATGCGCCACATAGCCGATATTGCCTGCGACCTGCACAGAGTGGCTGACAGCCTGGGCTCATTTGTTGGGTCCTCGGCTATGCAGCAGTGCCTCACACAACAGGCTGATCATACCCAGGCTATATCGGACTGCCTGCAGGACGTAAATGTGAACTGCGCAGCCATGGCCACAAGCCTCTGCGAACAAATCCAGACCCTCGATGCCATGCATCACCAGATGTTAGCAGGGGGTCCCTCGTCATCTGGGGACGCGCAGGCCACCCAGGACCGGCACACTGCGGCTATTGTGGAGCTGCAGGCCACAGCATCAGGGATCCTGGCGGAGGTGAATAGCCTGGGGGAGGTTGTGCAGGCTAACACTGCCACCATCCAGATGGAGGGTCGGCAGAACTGGTGCCTAAAGCACCAGACCTGCGGATGCAGGCTGATACCAACAGCCTTCTAACACGCATTGCCGTTGCATTGGAGGGGATGCAGGCAACATCTGCCATCAGATCCAGGAGCGACAGACCAGGGGATGACCCTCCTCATGATGCCCCACCCCAGTCACACCCAGACAATTGAGCAGCAGACGCCTTGGCACGAGGCCTGGCCCATGAGAGGGCAAATGACTGTCCTCTGAATGTTTGTAGCTCAGAGTATGAGCTTTATATGTTATTTTTTTGGACGTGCACAGATGTATGTGCCGACCTCCAGTAAGGGCATGCCATGTCGGACAATTGCATGATCCCTATATTTTTTTTTTGTCACTGCACACGGTCAGGAGTGCAGGCTACAGTTTGACTGGGCACCAGTTTGCAGGGGCAGAGTTTGGCCGGTGCTGCTACAGTGTGACTGGTGTGTGAGTGTGTTTATGTGTGACATTCCTGCCAGCAAGGCGTGTCACCTCGGCTCGTCAGAGAGAGGTTATCCCCACGACCGTGTGAATGTGGTATGAATGGACAGCAATATCATTGGGGCCTTGGCGTGGCGTTGCTACTCCCAAGTCCCACGCAGTGGACTTGGGCTAAACCAATGTGAGGTGGATGTGGTGTGTGTGAGATAGGGACCACAGTGGTGTGCATGCGTGCATTGTCCGTGTGCCATGATGAATGTGTGTGTGTTTAACGTGCAATGTTGGCATACAGATGTGTTGTCCTGCAAGTGTGGTTGCTCAGCTTGTCCGTAACCGTGCTGATGCAGCTGCTCTCCAGCTGACCTGTGGCCGTCTGTTGCTGAGTTACACCTCCTTTATGGGGAATAACTGCGCCGGAAGGACAATTTACATGCGCTCAGCGTAGCATGCGCTGGGCGCACTCACTTTGTGAATCGCCGTATTTGCCTCATTTGCATATTTGAATGCCTAATCAATGGGATAAGCACCATGCATCCAGCCCATATTTGCGCCCATGCAAGATACGTCGGCATAGGGTGGCCAGTTTTTAGGCGTATATTGGTTTGTGACATTGGCGCACACATACGCCGGTGCACATTTGCACTTCGTCGGCGTAACATGATTTACGTCGGCGTAAGTACTTTGTGAATCCGGCCTATATTTTTAACTGTTGAGTAGCTAGAGTACAACCACTAGGTTTCCATCCAGAATACCCAGATGCATAAAACTATAAATCACATTAAGGCAATTTTGAGGAGTCCCAATTACAGGCTTGTTCAACTTACCCTGTACACATTGTGATTTGCATTTATTAACCAAGGCAAAAAACATTCTATACTATGGGGTTGATTTACAAAAAATGGAGAGTGCAAACTCCGAGGCACCTCTGCATTAAACTCAATCAGCTTCAAGATTTTTTTTGTTGCCAAAGCTTAGTTTAACAAGCTGAGGTTAGAAGCTGATAGGCTATAATGCACAGCTACAACAGATTTTGTACTCTCCAGTTTTAGCAAATCAATCCCTATGGCTCTTAGACATGACATTGTTCTGTGCAACCTCCTGCTGTAGATGCTTCAGAACAAACTGCTTAGAACGTTGGTACACTTTACCTACATTTTTACAGAATCTGATTTAGGACCATTTAGAAAATTAGGAGACCAACAGCCCAAGCGATCTCCAAAAGCCTGGCAGATAGCTGTCAAGATGAAAGCCACAAAGTAAATTAGAGCCACTCAGCATGAAGACCAAGTTCCTCACGGAAGTTCAAATGAAAAAGTTTAATATTTGACTAAAGTGTACCTTTAAGTCTAAAATTATGTGTTTAAAGGAAAGGCTAACCTTTTGTTCCTTTTTATGAATCTCATACCCGGTGAGATAGTTATCTGCTGCCACTTGCTTCGAATTTTCAGCCAACTCTCACTTTCTATAAGAATTGTTAACAGCAGAGACTTATGCCGCGTACACACGATCATTTTTTGTGATGAAAAAAAACGACGTTTTCTGTGAAGTAAAAAACGACGTTTTTGAAACGTCACTTTTCAAAGACGATGTTGCATACACACCATCGTTTTTTCACAAAAAGCGAGGTTACGTTCACCACTCTTTTCCATTGAAGCTCGCTTCATAACTAGCTTCTGGGCATGCGCGGGTTGAAAAACGTTGTTTTAAACGTCGTTTTTCCTACACACGGTGACTTTTTGTGAAACAAAAAACGACGTTTTGAAAAACGACACAAAAAATTCAAGCATGTTGGAAATTTTTTTTGGTCGTTTTTTTGAAGACAAAAAACAACGTTTTGCCCACACACGATCAATTTAATGACGTTTTAAAAAACGACGTTTTTTTTCATCGCAAAAAACGACCGTGTGTACGCGGCATTACAGGTTCAGAAAGAGGAAATGGATATTCAGGAATTGACTTTGATAAAGGTATCAGGATGTACATCATTTAAGAACATTGAAAGTTTTAAATTCAAATTGCATACCATGGCATCTTAATAACTGAAACTAGTATATAGGTCTAATAAATAAAAGAAAGAACTAACAACAAGATACACAATTAATAGAATTAAACAAAGTGGATGTAAATCCCAATTTCACATTTGTTTATCTAAAGCATTGTGTATTATACAGCTTATGCTGCATACACACGATCATTTAACGGGTTGTAAAAAACAACGTTTTTTAAAAACGTTATTTAAAATGATCGTGTGTGGGCTTCAGAGCATTTTTCGGGTTCTGAAAAACGGCCAAATTTTTTTTCGAACATGCTCTATTTTTTCACGATGTTTTAAACGTTGTCGTTTTTCGGGTTGTAAAAAATGATCGTGTGTGGGTTTTAACGACGTGAAAAACCCGCGCATGCTCAGATGCAAGTTATGACCCAGAAGCGCTCGTTCTGGTAAAACTACCATTCGTAATGGAGTAAGCACATTCATCACGCTGTAACAGACAGAAAAGCGCAAATCGTCTTTTAATAACACAAAATCAGCTAAAGCAGCCCAAAGGGTGGCTTCATCAAAATGGAACTTCCCCTTTATAGTGCCATTGTACGCGTTGTATGTCACCGCGCTTTGCTAAAGCATTTTTTTTTCACGATCATGTGTAGGCAAGACTGTTTTAATGATCAAGTTGAAAAAAACGTTGTTTTTTCTAGAGCCTGAAAAACAGCAGTATTTATTAAACACTTACTGTGACGAACGCGAGTGTCAGATCCCCGCCCTCCGCGCTTACTTGCGACGAAGGACTGGCCGACCTCACACCACGCAGTCACTTACGTAACAATGCCACTCTCAGCTGCGTCCAGCACAAAGATTTTCCAGCTTGCGGGACAACAATCTATGTGCTGGTAGCCTGAGAGCGATTGTCACTGGGCCAATGACACCATTAACCCTTTAACTGCCACCACCAACAGTGATATAGGAGCGTTGGTACTCCTGTCAATTAGCAATACCAATTATGATTTTCGAATAAGCATCTGTAGCACACACTGTCACCACAGGCAGGTCTGCTCAGAAGCCTTACTCCACACAGTAGCGCTCTTCAAGAGGCAGGTTCGTTTATAGCTTGCATTAAGAGTTTTAGAGACAAAAGTTAACACTTCAAAAGGTTTATTATAAAAAGAGCAAACTTGGTGCAATAAAGTGTTACAGAAAAATATGTTTAAAGAGATAATGACAATATACAGCAACACAGTAATAAAGGTAGAAGTGAAGAAGAAGAATAATAGTAATAAAGGTAGAAGTGAAGAAGAAGAATAATACTTGCAATTAATGTCCAGGGTTGATCAGAGTTCCATTGATACATATTCATATGAACTGGACTAACAATATACCGTAGTTCGTTCCATAGGTTTTAGAGGAGGAAAACAAACTTGGTCCACTAAACTATTTACCAGGTGCCCTACTTTGCATAAATCCTCATGAAAAAAATCCTCCCCCATAAAATCTTCTCTCCCTGAGACTCTCTCAGCCTGCTCTGCTCAGTGCCTCTGTGGGGGCTGAGCATCTCTCTTTTCTGTCAGATCACAGTGCCTCTGTGGGGGGCTGAGGGGCGTTGACCACGATCAGTCCCCCCCACAGAGGACCAATTGTCTGGGCATCTCAGTTAGGGGTTCCCAGCAGAGCAGGGTCAGCCCCCCACAGAGGCACTACTCCCAGCAGAGCAGGGCCATATCTCACCCCTCCACAGGGGTCCACATCCAAACACAGCACAGCCTTCCATTCACTCATGCCATAAATTCCTCCCCACTCTCCCCACATCCCAGGTCACCTTGTGATACATATGCAGCCGAGCAAAAAGCTCATCGGCGGAAGCGACAATCTGGAGGAGGCCGCGGGAACCAGGACTGCAGCTGCGGGGGGGCGGGGCACGGCGGCGGCGGGGGGGCACTGTTTAAGACGCACAGACACAGACTAACAATATACATTTTATTGTTCAGCATGATTTTTGCTTTTAGAAAAGTCTAAACATGAACCGCCTACCATTATTATTCTACTTAGGACAAATAAATGGGGCCAGGGGTCTTCTGCATGATTGATCATATTCATGTCTGGGCTTGAATCGTTACACATTATCGGAGGAAACTAAATATGTCCGTTGGGTGGCTGTGCCACACGGTAGGTAGAATTTATGAAACATTCTGAATTTCCATACCTTTTTCCCCAGTTAAGGCTTAATGAGAAGTAAGGCTTTTATGATCGGGTCTGTGGATTCTCTGAGATAACCATTCCTTTGAAGAAGGCAGCCTAGGAATTCCTGAGCAGGAGGGAGGGGGAGGTTGAGTTCATTTCTATGGCTGCAATGCTTTTGCACAACATGGCTGCGCTGTGTGCAATATCGTCACACCTCCCCACTTAGGTGGTTACATGGGAGGGAACTACAATTTCCCTCCTGACGCAACCGACTCCTGCGGGCTCGGCTTGTCTTGACAGATCATCAGCATTCCCATGAAAGCTTCCTTTTTTATGCTGGATGGTGAAATCGTATTGCTGCAGAATTAAGCTCCACCGAAGTAGTTTGCCGTTCTCCCCAGCCACACGATTTAGCCAGCTCAAGGGATTGTGATCGGTGATCACAGTGAAATGCCGTCCATAAAGATACGTTTGTAGCTTCTGGAGAGCCCACACAATCGCAAGACACTCCTTTTCGATCGTGGCATAAGCTACTTCCCTGGGAAGCAGCTTCCGGCTCAGGTAGAGGATGGGATGCTCCTCTCCGGCATCATCCACCTGGCTCAGGACTGCACCCAATCCATAGGCAGAGGCATCCGTCTGCACTAGGAAACGGCGGGTGAAGTAGGGAGCCTGTAGCACAGGGGCACTGGCCAGCGCCTCCTTCAAGGCCTGAAATGCCTGCTCACATTCTGGTGTCCAAGACACCACCTTGGGCAGTTTCTTTTTGGTTAGGTCAGTCAGAGGTTTGGCCAGGCTGCTATAGTTACATACAAACTTCCTATAGTAGCCAGCGGTCCCCAAGAAAGACATAACCTGCTTTTTGGTTTGGGGGATAGGCCAGGACAGGATGGCCTCAACCTTTCCTGTCTCGGGTTGCAGGGTGCCTCCTCCTACCTGGTGTCCCAGGTAATGCACCTCATTCATGCCTATCTGACACTTACTGGGTTTGACAGTCAGATTGGCAGCTGTCAATCGGTCCAGGACTTGTGACAGGTGCATCAGGTGTTCTTCCCAGGTAGGGCTGAACACGGCAATGTCATCTAGGTAGGCTACGGCAAAGGTTCCCAGCCCCTCCAGCAAATCATTCATGACCCTCTGGAAGGTAGCTGGGGCATTCTTCATCCCAAACGGCATGACGGTAAATTCGAACAAGCCGAATGGGGTGATAAAAGCAGATTTTTCCCGAGCCTCAGGGGCCAGAGGAATTTGCCAGTACCCCCTGCTCAGATCCATGATTGTTATATAGTGGGCAGCTGCCAACCTATCTAACAACTCATCAATCCGGGGGATGGGGTAGGCATCTGCAGTGGTGATGGCATTCAGCTTCCGGTAGTCCACACAGAACCTGGTCGTCCGATCCTTTTTGGGGACCAGGACTACTGGTGATGCCCAGGCACTGTGGGACTTCTGAATCACCCCCAGCTGCAGCATTTCCTCCACTTCCCTTTTCATGTCAGCCAGCACCGCCAAGGAGACGCGATAGGCTGACTGTCTAATGGGCGGATGTGTCCCGGTGTCCACCTGGTGGATAGCGAGGTGCGTCCGCCCAGGTTTCCCTGTAAACCTGCCACCATGTACTGCCAGCACTCTTTTCAGCCCAGGTACCTGGGTGGGGGTCAGTTTGGAGTTTATCAGGAGTTCAGAGTCTACCTCCCTGCTGTCAGCTAGCAGGTCTAAAAGTGGATCAGCCTCCTCAGGCTCAGGCCTGATGCAGACTGGCATGACATAGGCTGTGCGCTCGTGATGGGCTTTGAGCATGTTCACATGAATGGCCCTCTGCCGTCTACTCCCTTCTCCCAACCTGACCAAGTAGGTGACATCATTCAGACGCTGAGTGATGGTGTACGGGCCTTCCCATGCTGCTTGGAGTTTGTTCTTCCGCAGTGGAAGCAGAACATACACCTGCTGACCAACGTTAAATGTCCTCTCCCTAGCGTTACGGTCGTACCACTCTTTCTGGTTGGTCTGGGCCTGGGTTAATGTTTTTCCGTACAATTCCCACCAGCGTCTCCATTCTATCTCTGAATTTTAGAACGTAATCCACAACCGAGACCTCTGGGTCGGCAATCTTGCCCTCCCAGGTCTCACGGATTAGGTCCAGGGGCCCTCTTACCCTCCGTCCATACAGAAGTTCAAATGGCGAAAAGCCTGTGGACTCCTGAGGCACCTCTCTGTAAGCAAACAGCAGATAAGGCAGATATGGTTCCCAGTCTTTGCCCTGGGAGTGCACAAAGGTGCACAACATTTGTTTCAGGGTACTATTAAAACGCTCACACAAGCCGTTTGTTTGTGGATGATAAGCACTGGACATTATATGCGTCATCTGTATTTTCTGACAGAGAGCTTGCATCAAGTCAGACACAAACTGAGGTCCTTGATTGCTAATGAGCTCGGCTGGGAACCCCACTCTTGTGAAGATCCCCAGCAAAGCATCAGCAACCTTGTCTGTCCGGAGGCTGGAGAGAGCCACTGCCTCTGGATACCGTGGAGCATAGTCGACAACTGTCAGGATATAACGTTTGCCTGAACTGCTAGGGATGGCTAAAGGTCCAATGATATCCACTGCCACCCTCTTAAAAGGCTCGTCAATCACAGGCAAAGGTTTTAGCGGAGCCCGCTGTACATCCCCTGCCTTGCCAACTCGCTGGCAGGTAACACAGGACCGACAGTAGTCAGCTATGTCAGTATGCATCGTTAGCCAATAAAAGTTATGCCTCAATCGCCCTCGGGTCTTAGTAATTTCCAAGTGCCCTGCTAGGGTAATCTCATGAGCCACTTTTAGCAGCTGTCCCCTAAATTGACTGGGTACAACTAGCTGCCTGCTTCTTGTGTCAGCCTCATTCCCCTCTGCAGGCAAACCTTCTCTGTACAGTTTCCCTTTCTCCCAGTAGACCTTTTGTTTGCAATTCTCTGCAGGGGGGCAATCATCTGAACTCCTGAGCTGTGCTAGTGTTGGATCTGTCTGCAGTGCTGTTTCAAAGGCGGAACCACAAGTCCCAGCCAGCAGTCCTGTGGCAAACAAGGACAGCTGCTGAGGCTCAACAGAGGTGGAGTCCACTGGGTCAGAACAGGGAGAGGGCCCAGAGACCTCCTCCTGCTGCTCTGCGATCAGTGCCTGCACCTCGGCCGCCTTGGCAGCACTACGAGTGACCACTAGAACTGGCAATGCATTGTTATTATCATCATCATCAGCATCCGCTCCATCAACATCAGCATCATCATCATCACACTTATAATTTACAATTACAGCATCATTGGAACATGTATCAGTCACCTTCCCAAGCAAGGGGGTCTCCTCTCCTATTTTAGAATAAGAAGGGCCTTGCACTTCAACGTCACCCTCCCCCTCCCTCTGTCCATCCACAGGTTGCCCAGATATTACCCCAACATCTGTACACAGTACCTTGGTAGGTCCAGAGAGTTCCGTGGGAGCATCCTGGGTGCTCTTAGCTGGGACATAGTAAGAAACAAGGGTACCTAAATCAGCACCCAACAACACAGCAGTAGGGATCTCCTCCGAGACGCCCACCTCCCTCATCCCACTTCCGGCACCCCAATCGATGAAGACATAGGCCTGGGGAACACAGGAAAGGATTCCCCCCACCCCAGTGAGTTTAAGAAACTTCTCTGGGATGATGTCTGTTTCTTCTATCACCTCTGGTCTGACCAAAGTGACTTCTGATCCAGTGTCACGTAACCCGATTACAGTCCGGTGGCCTACGATGACAGGCTGCAAGTTGGCATTGGTTCCTGGAGATTTCCCACTGACGAACAGTACAGCAGAAGGTTTGCTGGCCGGAGGGCCAGGTGATGTCAGCTTCTTCTGCTCAATGCACTGTGCCTTGAGATGTCCGGCTCTCCCACAGGCGTAGCTTGAGCGATTATTAGTTGGGAATGCCTTGGCACCAGGAACTGCAGGTTCCGTCCGCTGAGGGACTTGGTTGGCAGGTGGAGGAGGGGTGGCCATGCGATTTCCCTCCTTTCCAGCCGTTTGGAGGAGCCTTGCGATGGTCAGATACCCGAGAGTGGATATAGGTATCTGCCAGTTCTGCTGCTACTTTAGCAGAGGTTGGCTTTCGCTCCAGCACAAACTGTCTGACGTCTGTAGGACAGATGTGCAAAAGTTGATCTTCAATCATAAGATCTTCCAGGGACTCAAAAGAATCAGCTTTCAAGCCTTTAGTCCACTGCCGGAATGTGGTGCGTAAGCGACTTTCCACATCCAGGTATGAGTCCCCAGGCCCTTTTTGCAAGGACCTAAAACGCTTCCGGTACACTTCCGGGGTTAGCTGAAACTTTTGGATGATCGCAGCCTTTAGGGCCTCATAATCGTTGCCCTGCTCTTCTGACAGTTCAACATAAGCATCCAGGGCCTTGCCTCGTAGCCCTGGCGTCAGGTACCGGGCCCATTGAGCTGGGGGCAGATGGTACTGACGGCAAGTTTTTTTCAAACGACAGTAGATACACGTCAATGTCACTGTCCTTTTCCATAACAGGAAATTTGGCTGCTGGGGCCACTGGCAGTGCGGCATCCCTGTGCTCTAGGGATCCTGGGTTTTGAACCTGTCGCTGTTGCTGGAGCCTAGTCATCTCCAGTTCGTGTCGCCGATCAGCCTCTCTCTCAGCCTGCCGTTCCTCTCGCTCAGCCGCAGCCCTGCGCTCTTCTCTCTCAGCCTGGCGCTCGAGGAACTGCAGGTACACCACAGGATCGGTTTCCCTGAGGTTTTGTAGCATTTCCTGCATTTGAGGAGAGTCTATGCTGGTTGCAAGCAATGGGGGGTTGGCCTGCTCAGGCAGTGGCTTGGGGATAACAGTCTGTGGTTTTCCAGTGTCAGTCTCTGCTGGCCTATCCGGTGAGGCCGTTTCTGAACCACTGGGCTCTGGAGTAGCGGAAACTCTTTCTGATCCAGTTCCCTCCAGGTTCTGGTTTGCCTGGATATCAAATTCCTGTAGGGCATGTATCAAGCCTTCACGATTTTTTGCACCAACGTCAATTCCTCTTCCTGCACACTCAGCAGTCAGTTCATTTTTGGACATATTTTTATATGCTGATAACCCAGACATGTTGCAAGCAGAAAAGATAGAACAGAAAGCAGAGGTAGGAAAAAAAGGGTAGGAAGGAGCTGTTGCTGTATGTCTCTCTTTAACATAAAAAATAAAAATAAAAAATAAATATGCACCAGCTTGTCTCTAAGGACTGTTTCCACAAAGGTTACAATCCTTCAGTGCAGAGCTAATTCCTAACAATGCACTGAATGCTCTTAATGCAAAACAATCCCGCTACGCTGCCAGCCAATATGTGACGAACGCGAGTGTCAGATCCCCGCCCTCCGCGCTTACTTGCGACGAAGGACTGGCCAACCTCACACCACGCAGTCACTTACGTAACAATGCCACTCTCAGCTGCATCCAGCACAAAGATTTTCCAGCTTGCGGGACAACAATCTATGTGCTGGTAGCCTGAGAGCGATTGTCACTGGGCCAATGACACCATTAACCCTTTAACTGCCACCACCAACAGTGATATAGGAGCGTTGGTACTCCTGTCAATTAGCAATACCAATTATGATTTTGGAATAAGCGTCTGTAGCACACACTGTCACCACAGGCAGGTCTGCTCAGAAGCCTTACTCCACACAGTAGCGCTCTTCAAGAGGCAGGTTCGTTTATAGCTTGCATTAAGAGTTTTAGAGACAAAAGTTAACACTTCAAAAGGTTTATTATAAAAAGAGCAAACTTGGTGCAATAAAGTGTTACAGAAAAATATGTTTAAAGAGATAATGACAATATACAGCAACACAGTAATAAAGGTAGAAGTGAAGAAGAAGAATAATACTTGCAATTAATGTCCAGGGTTGATCAGAGTTCCATTGATGAACTGGGTAGTTGGTTCCCAAACTTGGCAGGTGCCCTACTTTGATGGTAAAGCGGAGACTCTCTCATCACTGAGCATCTCTCTTTTCTGTCAGATCACAAGAGGGCGTTGACCACGATCAGTGACCAGGGGCGGACTGACCATTCGGTGAGTCGGGCAGTGCCCGAGGGCCCCGTGGGGGGGGGGGGCCCGGCCGGCTCAGTCTGTCCCTGAAGGTGCCCGCAGCAGCGCAGATTATTATGCACAATAAAATAAAAAAAACTGTACCCCGAGGAAGCAGTGCCATGGAACCATTGCCTGTGGCTGTGTAAGCAGCTCAGAGGTGTTTGTTAGCTGGGATGGATGGCTCATTAGAGCCCTGAGCCGTGCGGGGATATTCAGAAACAGGCGCTCCAGCCACCTCTCCCCCTGCCCTGTCCTGCAGCTGAGGGGGGCGGGGCCATAAGTCTGCCGTGGGTACAGTCTGTGTGTGAAGGAGCTGGAGCCTCGAGGCAGAGAGCACTGCACATAGAGGAGAGCTGACTGACTCAGCTTGCAATTTCCAAACAGCATCCATCCACACTGATCTGCCTTGTCCAGCAGGTCAGTGTGATAATGAAATCACTGCAGTTACTGTGTGTGTTGTTCTAAGAGCCATGCTGAGTGTTACTTCCTGGTTCCTTCCCTCTTGCCATGTACTGTGTGCCTATTTACCAGATCAGGTGCTATTCACTAATGCACACTGATATCTGGTACACTGAATGCCACTCAGTGCACTCAGTGTATAGATATCAGTGTTATATATAGGGAATAGCACTAGTTCACATTGGAGCAATTTGCCATGCGATTTGACGTGTCAAATTGCATGGTAATGGCACTACCTGAATCAGTGCGATGCCCCATTTGTGGCGCAGCACCGATTCCCAAAAGTAGTTTCTTTACAACTTTTGCTGACTTTAGGGTGCAATTTCCATAGACATCTGTGCAGCAACCCGCACAGATGTCTCTGAAATCGCCCGCCAAACTTGCACTGACATGCGCGTATGAAATCGTGCGAGTTTAGCTGAACTTGCATGATTTATTTCCTGCTGTCAGTGTAAATCTGGGTGTAAGTGTTATTCCCTATATATACACATTACATAAAATCATTGAAATGTATACACTGAGTGCTTTTCCCTAAGTCTTCTTTCACACTGGGTTTTTTTTTCATGCGCTTTTGGGCTAAAAATAGCGCCTGTAAAGCACCTGAAAAATTTCTCCCCTGCAGTGTAAATGTGAAAGCCTAATACTTTCACACTGAGGCGATGCGATACGTTAAAAAATGTCCTGCAAGCAGCATCTCTGCCCATTAAAATGCAGCGGCACTTTGCAGGTTGCTTTATCCCTTTCTCAGACACTAGTGGGGGTTAAAAGCGCCCCAGTAGCGGCCGAATACCTCCACAAAAATTACGATAAAGCGCAGCAAAAAATAGCGGCGCTTTACCGCTGCCACCACCCCAGTGTAAAAGCGGCCTGATACTGTCATCTGTACACTAAGAATGCACCTTACATTGGTGATCAGTGAGAAGAATGTCCCTTACATTGGTGATCAGTGAGAAGAATGTCCCTTACATTGGTGATCAGTGGGAAGAATGTCCCTTACATTGGTGATCAGTGGGAAGAATGTCCCTTACATTGGTGATCAGTGGGAAGAATGTCCCTTACATTGGTGATCAGTGACAAGAATGTCCCTAACATTGGTGATCAGTGGGAAGAATGTCCCTTACATTGGTGATCAGTGAGAAGAATGTCCCTTACATTGGTGATCAGTGGGAAGAATGTTCCTTACATTGGTGATCAGTGGGAAGAATGTCCCTTACATTGGTGGTCAGTGAGAAGAATGTCCCTTACATTGGTGATCAGTGGGAAGAATGTCCCTTACATTGGTGATCAGTGGGAAGAATGTCCCTTACATTGGTGATCAGTGGGAAGAATGTCCCTTACATTGGTGATCAGTGGGAAGAATGTCCCTTACATTGGTGATCAGTGGGAAGAATGTCCCTTACATTGGTGATCAGTGAGAAGAATGTCCCTTACATTGGTGATCAGTGGGAAGAATGTCCCTTACATTGGTGGTCAGTGGGAAGAATGCCCCTTACATTGGTGATCAGTGGGAAGAATGTTCCTTACATTGGTGATCAGTGAGAAGAATGTTCCTTACATTGGTGATCAGTGAGAAGAATGTCCTTTACATTGGTTGTCAGTGGGAAGAATGCCCCTTACATTGGTGGTCAGTGGGAAGAATGTCCCTTACATTGGTGATCAGTGAGAAGAATGTTCCTTACATTGGTGATCAGTGAGAAGGATGTCCCTTACATTGGTGATCAGTGGGAAGAATGTTCCTTACATTGGTGATCAGTGAGAAGAATGTTCCTTACATTGGTGATCAGTGAGAAGGACGTCCCTTACATTGGTAATCAGTGGGAAGAATGTCCCTTACATTGGTGGTCAGTGGGAAGAATGTCCCTTAAATTGGTGGTCAGTGGGAAGAATGTCCCTTACATTTGTGGTCAGTGGGAAGAATGTCCCTTACATTGGTGGTCAGTGGGAAGAATGTCCCTTACATTGGTGGTCATTGGGAAGAATGTCCCTTACATTGGTGGTCATTGGGAAGAATGTCCCTTACATTGGTGGTCATTGGGAAGAATGTCCCTTACATTGGTGGTCATTGGGAAGAATGTCCCTTACATTGGTGGTCATTGGGAAGAATGTCCCTTACATTGGTGGTCAGTGAGAAGAATGTCCCTTACATTGGTGATCAGTGAGAAGAATGTCCCTTACATTGGTGATCAGTGGCAAGAATTTAATTCCTATAATAAACATTTATTTTACTTTGTGTAGAGAAATTCTTTGCAATGTGGGCAGTGTAATATGTAGGTGGGGCTTTGTGTGGATATAGCTTGATTGTGGGCGGGGACACAGGGGGCCCCATGATCTTATTTTGCCCGGGGGCCCCATGAGCTGTCAGTCCGCCCCTGTCAGTGACCAATTGTCTGGGCATCTCAGTTAGGGGTTGGTTACTGGGAGGGGTCCACATGCATGCCCACATCCCAGGTCACCTTGTGATACATATTCATATCTCTGCAGCTCAACTGTTTACAGACTAACAATATACATTTTATTGTTCAGCATGATTTTTGCTTTTAGAAAAGTCTAAACATGAACCGCCTACCATTATTATTCTACTTAGGACAAATAAATGGGGCCAGGGGTCTTCTGCATGATTGATCATATTCATGTCTGGGCTTGAAACGTTACACATTATCTGAGGAAACTAAATATGCCCATTGGGTGGCTGTGCCACACGGTAGGTAGAAGTTATGAAACATTCAGAATTTCCATACCTTTTTCCCCAGTTAAGGCTTAATGAGAAGTAAGGCTTTTATGATCGGGTCTGTGGATACTCTGAGGTGAAAGGGCGACAGTTTTATGACAGGCCAGGAAACCTGGCATTAAGAAATCTACTTCAGGTCTGTTTTCTCAGAGATAATCATTCCTTTGAAGAAGGCAGCCTAGGAATTCCTGAGCAGGAGGGAGGGGGAGGTTGAGTTCATTTCTATGGCTGCAATGCTTTTGCACAACATGGCTGCTGTGCGGTTTCACACACAAAATGGAGCGCTGTGTGCAATATCGTCACACTTACCATCACTTATCTTTATATACCGTATTTATTGGGGTATAGCGTGCTCCCGCGTATAGCGCGCACCCCTAAAGTGGCCCCCATTCCTGTGGAAAATTTTTTTTTTGTACTTACAGTTTTGGTGTCTTGCACAGCGTCCATCGGCGGTCTCATCCGGTCCGGCTGCGGCTTCGGGTATCCTCTTTGTCGGGTCCGGCGTGTGTCTGTGGCATCGGGTGTCCCCTTCGTCGGGTCCGGCGTGGGTCTGCGGCTTCGGGTGTCCTCTTCGACGGGTCCGGCGTGAGTCTGGGGCTTCGGGTGTCCTCTTCGACGGGTCCGGCGTCCTTCTGCGGCATCCTCCACGCTCGATCCCCGCTTTCCCGCGCCGAGTTTTGAATACTGCGCTGACATATACCGAGCGCAGTATACTCGTGTATAGTCGGGCAGGCTCGGCTCCTCTCGCGCTCACGTCCTGGACGTACAGGACGTGAGCGCGAGAGGAGCCGAGCCTGCCCGACTATACACGAGTGTACTGCGCTCGGTATATGTCAGCGCAGTATTCAAAACTCGGCGCGGGAAAGCGGGTATTGGCGTATATCGCGCACCCACGATTTTGCCCTGATTTTCAGGGCAAAAAAGTGCTCGGTATACGCCGATAAATACGGTATATGGATTTATATATCCTCTATTAGATATTGAGTTCCACAGATTTACCTACCTATATATCCATATATTTATTTATTTTTTTATTCACCACTTCTGATTGATTATCACTTATCACTGGGACTTTTTAGTAGTTACTATAGAGTTTTTGCGCTAGATCACCTGTTTTTGAAGCCAAAATAACAGTTCTCAAGCAGTGCAAGTGGCAAGACATAATGTAAAGACCCACTTTTACTTGCTACTTTATGAATTTCTCATGGTACCAAATTATTTTCAGAACCACCAATACTGTAAAAGGGTAGTCTAGGTCCGATGCTACTGACACAACCATGAACACCATCATGTGCTAGCATAAAAAGGAAGGAAGGGAAACCAAAACCAAAAATATGTAAGGATATAGAGAAATGCATAACTGGGATAATGAGCATCTAACCCCCATTCCCTTATTTAAACACAACTGCAAGACTAAGTCCTCAAACACATACATTACATAATATATCTCTAATTTCATATTATAGCCTATCATAAGTTATTACTTGAAAGCACAAAAATGACATCCCAAGTAACCCAACCTCAGATATTTACAAAGTAATAGTAGTCCTATATATCTGTATAGCAATAGGTAAGCTAAGGAATAGACAAAAAGTACATGCTGAGTACTCAGACACAATGACCACCACCATCTCTTTAAATTAAATGCCAATACATGATTTCTGTTGGTATATACAGTAAGTCCACACTCTTTAAAAACCGGGGCTGTCCATATGGTCAGACCGGAATCACTGGCTGTCAAATAATAATCAATAATCAAACCAATAAATTACTAGGCTGCCATAAGGTAAACCATACATTGCCCATACGTACTGTAGACCACCACCATAACAACACCATTCAAACACTCTTCCCCTTAAAAAGCAGTGTTTGGTGCCGAAAGACCCGCCACAGCCACAGTACTAGTATCGGCCCCTGATATCATCCTGCTGTGTCAGGCATACTATGCCTCACATAAGCTGGAACAAGTCGGCATACAAGATTCTGCCAGTCTGTCTGGCTTGTAATGTCCTCAAGCCGCATCAGGCATATAATGCCGCTCGTGCAGCAGAACGAGCCAGCAAACAGAACGCCACTGGCCTGTCCCAGTCATGCGCACCATTCCAGCCAGATCACGCCAAAAATGTAATAACCAAACCAACCCCTGCTACTTCCAAATGGTTCAGGAAGACCACACCTCCACCACCACAACTTGGGCAGTCAGAGAACGTAAATAGACTCCCTGATGCCTAGTTTGAAATCCATGGTAACAGGCTACCCAGGATGGAGGGAGTGGGTCCTGAAAGTGTCCTCCAGTGGCATGGAGCAACATTATGCTAGTGCCATCACGTGGAATAAAACAACTCAATACAATCAGTCAAGGGGTGGGAAATTTAAACAATGCCACCAAACAGCCTCCCCATCATTTCTATCTAAGGGCAGATCATACAATGGCATCTGAATTATTTAACAATAATACCCCGAAACAAAATGAAAAACACATAAATAGATACTAATACAATAATAATCAAGGGAGAAAGATATTTACATGATATACTGCAGAAATGTACCCACCATTAGCAAGAAGTGATGAGTATAGTCATATACAGCAGGGCTCAAAATTTCAAATCCTGAGCTACTAGCCAGGCCTCAAGCGTTACTCGCCACCAGTTGCCCTACCTAATTCATACACAGCCCTGCGCCTAATTGCACCTGTAAACACGCCCTTGTAGATTATCTCATGGAATGACACTTGTTAAATTTTTTATGAAGAATCAAGTTACACAATTAAATATTACCACCAACAACTTTAACAAAATGGGACAGGGCACTGGGGGCAGACCAGAGGGACAGGGCACTGGGGGCAGACCAGAGGGACAGGGCACTAGGGGCAGACCAGAGGGACAGGGCACTGGGGGAAGACCAGAGGGACAGGGCACTAGAACTGGGTCTCTTCCCCCAACTCTCTCCCCCTCTCTCCCGTTGCACCGGAGTGGTAATTTTCGCAATCCTCCACCTCGCTCATTACTCCCTGCTTTCTGCTCTCCAGCTACATTGGTCAGGGGAGGGGGGCAGGCTCAGAGAGGTCATACTGTTAGGTCCAATGGCTTATTGAGAATTGGAAGGAGAGCACCCGTGTACTGCTCTGCCTGTGCGCAGCTCACCAGACTACTTTTCCCCCCAAGCATGCACCTTTCCTCTTTGGCCGCCAATCTCATCAGGACACTAAGTGTAGGCACAGATTGGAGGGAGATTGGTCATGCATCCCTGTCATCACTCGCCCCCAGCCTAAATCCACTCGCCAAATGCTAGTAGGCGAGTGGAAATTTTGAGGGCTGATATACAGTATCTAACAAGTACGTTGGTTATGAGAAAAGTTTATTCATATGGTACCAAATATATGGGTAGGATTTATTACAAAAATGGATTAAACATTAAAGCGAACTTCCACCCAGAAATGGAACTTCCACTGATCCAGTTCCTCCCTGAATCAGTGTCATATTTGGCACCTTTCAAGGGGGAGCAGACACCTGTCTAATCCAGGTATTTGCTACCACTTCCAGTGAAAGATCGCCACAGTATCCACCGCAATCTATGCCATGTCGGGCCCCTCCTTGAGACAAACCATTGAACGCTGACAGAGGTGCTTAAAAGGGTCAGCTTTTATTCATTTATTTAAAAGCTCAAAAGGAAAATAAAAACTGCTGTTGTAAGTTACAACAAAAGTTACAAGTCTTAGCTAGAATGTGAATCTAGTACAGTTCAGCTCATTACTAGCAACAAACATTGGTGAATTGATATCAAAGAATCTGACAACATCTCACGCATAAATGTTAGGTTAAAACAGTTGGATCTCCAAGGCTGTTGAGATAGTATATGCATATCCTCAAATGTATGTCTGTATGGTGCAGCTATCTCTGAATTTCCTGAAGATACCATTGTGTGTGATATTTGTAATGTTGACTTTGACTCATTATGTCCTATTAGTTACAGCCTCCTATCCTAAAGATAATCTGGTATTGGAAGTGAACAAGCTACAATAAAAAATATTCTATTAGTAAGTCAGCTCAGTGGGTTAGCACTCTGCAAAGTTAAACACAAACTAAATCAGAACAGAAAACAGCAAGAAGGCATAGAGTGGAAAGGAGAATAGTCAAAACGCACCTAAGGTTTTCAGTATGTTTTTAGCAAAGTAAAATATATGCATTCCTTTTGTTGTCTACTGTCTGCTTAACAATCTAGCTTTTCAAAATGTGAAGCTTGCATAAAACAGATCTGTCATACACTGCTGAACTATTCTAACTTAAATATTGATAGTATATGCTTTTGTACATTAGTAATTGCAAATGTTCTTTATAAACAGACTGAAATATGTGGAAGAACAAATAGTTTTAGTCTAGAACAAAGGAAATGTGAAGGCTGCTTTGTACAATTTTAAACCATTTCCCTAGTGTGCAAAGTATTATTGTGCATGTGTTCTTTTCTTGGAAAAATGTCTCTCAAAGAAAATTGTTCAATTTTAAATTTAGTTTTTTTATACTGAAGACTTTCCCTGGAAGTTTCACAATACACAGCTAAAATTAAATTTGTAGGTTAACAGAGTGTTGATCACGATGGAGGAACAAAACCAAAAATCCTCAAGCGCTCAGCCATGGATCATAGCAAGAAAAATAATTTAAGTTGAGTAATAAACAAGACTCTGCAGCTGGCAAAGGACATCTGGAAATGTAGCTTGTAAACCATTTTGAAGTGGGTTAATGAGGTAAAATTACTGTCAAAGGGGGGCTCAAAGATAATGAAAACTATTTTATTTGTTCAATGCTTGTTAAAACATATGGTAAAGTACCAATAAAGAATAAAAGTTATACAAAGGCTACAATACTGCTGCAGGTCACCATGAAGCTAACGACATCCAAAGTGCCAGCAGTGGGGTACAGAGGGCACCAATTAGTGTGCTGCCCCAGATGGACTCCAAAGGGAAATGTATGGAAGACCCACTTGCTGGAGGTTTAAACCCAGATCGACACGGGGCTGCAGTTGCCATGGGATGCAGGATATTGTGTGGCTGCTAACAGCCTGGATAAGGATGCAGCTGTAAGGCTCCAACACCGATCGTATGGTGGATGGATCAGTTGACCTGGGCAGCCTGAGCCCGGAGCCATAAGCAGAGAGAGCCAAGCTGTAGATGGAATGTGCTCATGTTGGAGTTCCTGCCGAGATGGAAGGGGAAGAGACCAGGGCCAGTGTGGAACGCAAGCTTGATGGTTGCAGTGACTATGCGTTTTGCACACATGCGCTTCATTAAAGTCACAAGAAGCGGCGTACAAAGTACTTAAATACCCTATTGGGGGCGAGGAAGGGTTAAGACAAAAAAACTGAAAATTAAGTGGGATTGTTGGATTGGATTATACCTATTATATAGCATTGGTTGTAGGATATGATATCAAGATCTAATAATAGAAATTGTATGAATGAAAAAAGAAAAAAAAATATATAAAAAGAAAAACATTAATTGAAATATAAATAAAGAAAATAAATAAGAAATGTCAAAAATATAAATGGGTATACATCACAGTACATATGCATGAAAACTACATCTGAAACACTAAATATAATATTAAAAAATGAACACAAAATTAACCACTTAAGGACCTCCGCATGCACATATATGGCCACAGAATGGCACGGATGGGCACAAGGGCGTAAATTTACGTCCTCGCCCAGTAGCGGGTCGGGGGTCCGATCGGGACCCCCTCCGCGGCGTGCGGAGGTCCCCGTGTCTCCGGGAGCGATCCGGGACGAGCGGGCGGATGTCTGTGTTTACCCGCCCCCCCCCGCGATCGCTCCCAGCCAATCGCTGCGCTCCCCCTTCTGTCACTTCCTCCTCCTGTGTAAACACAGGAAGGGGGAAGTGATGTAATCTCTCATCGCAGCGGTATTTCCAACCGCTGCGATGGGAGAAACACCTCACAGTAAGTCCTGCACCAACACTACACTGACATACACACACATAGGCACACTTAACCCCTTGCGATCTGCCCCCCCACCCCCCTGTCATAGTGTCACTGAATGCAGTGATCTAATCACTGCATTTAGTGTCAGTGTGACAGGCAGTGTAAAAAACAGTTAGTGTTAGGTTCAGGATAGCCCCCCCACCCCCCCTAATAAAGTTGTAACCCCCTGATCACCGCCCTAGTTAACCCTTTCACTCCCTATTGCCAGCGTCACTAAGGCCTCGTACACACGATCGGACATATCCGATGAAAACGGTCCGCGGACCATTTCCATCAGATATGTCCGATCGGGAGTTTGATCCGATGGCGTGTACACACCATCGGATCAAATTCCCCGCCGCCGGACGGCGCGGTGACGTGGCGGTGACGCGGCGGTGACGTTGACGCCGCCACGTCACCGCCACGTCACCGCACCAGGAAGTTAAACACTTCCGCGCATGCGCCGAATCCATTCGGCGGCGGCGCGGCGGCGGTGGGGCACAACATATCTGCTGGTAAGTGTACTAACCAGCAGACATGTCGGGCGGACAGATTCCACTGGATGGATTTCAAAGCATGCTTTGAAATCTGTCGGGTGGAGAAATCTGTCCGCTAGCCCATACACACGAGCGGAGATGTCTGCTGAAACGGTCCATCGGACCGTTTTCAGCGGACATATCCCCTCGTGTGTACGAGGCCTAAGCGATCATTTTTCTGATCGCTGTATTAGTGTCGCTGTTCCCGCTAGGTAGCTATTTTTTTTTATTGCGATTTTTTTTTTTTACTAAAGACATGTGGCTAAATAAATTTTGGCCTAAATGTTTGACTAAAATTTAGTTTATTTGATTTTTTTTTAACAAAAAGTAAAAAATAGTGTTTTTTTTTTCAAAAATGTCGCTCTATTTTTGTATATAGCGCAAAAAATAAAAATCGCAGAGGTGATCAAATACCACCAAAAGAAAGCTCTATTTGTGGGAAGAAAAGGACGCAAATTTTATTTGGGAGCCACGTCGCACGACCGCGCAATTGTCTGTTAGGCCTCGTACACACGAGGGGATATGTCCGCTGAAAACGGTCCGATGGACCGTTTCAGCAGACATCTCTGCTCGTGTGTATGGGCTAGCGGACAGATTTCTCCACCCGACAGATTTCAAAGCATGCTTTGAAATCTATCCGGTGGAATCTGTCCGCCCGACATGTCTGCTGGTTAGTACACTTACCAGCAGACATGTCGTCCCCCACCACCGCCGCGCCGCCGCCGAATGGATTCGGCGCATGCGCGGAAGTGTTTAACTTCCTGGTGCGGTGACGTGGCGGTGACGTGGCGGCGTCAACGTCACCGCCGCGTCACCGCCACGTCACCGCGCCGTCCGGCGGCGGGGAATTTGATCCGATGGTGTGTACACGCCATCGGATCAAACTCCCGATCGGACATATCCGATGGAAATGGTCCGCGGACCGTTTTCATCGGATATGTCCGATCGTGTGTACGAGGCCTTAAAGCGACGCAGTGCCGAATCGCAAAAACACCTTGGGTCATTTACCAGCGTATTGGTCCGGGTCTTAAGTGGTTAATATAACAATGTATATAGATGGAAGATAAAATAAAATGGAAATAATATTAAATTCTTAACCAGACGGGGGGGGAGACCAGTAGCAAAAGCCAAAATGTTGAGTCATTTGCACTCTCACACCCAATGGAAAAATATGAGCCAAAAACGATTTGTGTGAGAATAATATATACCTATATAGGCCAAGGATCAAAAAGAGAGAGAACTGAAAAGGCATATATGTTGGACCCTTATAGTGGGATTCGACTGGAACTAAATGTGGTTACATGTTTCCAGCTCCTAATTCTTACCATTTGGTGTAAGGGATTCTAATATGTATATCCAGAAGATTTCCCTCCTACAAAGGAGGGAAAATTGTACATTTTCCGTGAGGGTACTGTAACGGAATGAACCGTGAAAACCAGAGACGTTGAAAGGATGAGAGATACTCATGTGCCAGCGGCCCTAATAACTCCTGGGTCTAATTCCACCCTGTGCCCTTTTGGGTGTAGGGTGGCTAATAGTGAATCATACTTCATGTATTACATGAAATGGGACATTAATAATAAATTCATATTGCAGTGTGTGAATAAGGGGGTGGAGATTGCATTGTCCTGTGATTACCTGTACTGTATAAAAAGCTGAGAAAAAAACAATAAAGTGTTCATACATTTGGAAACCAGAAGATAGAGCAGTCAGTCTCATTTTCTGGGGAATTGATATGGATCGTGTATGTAGGATTGTCGATGTGTGTCAGATAAGCTTGTCGTGGTTGGATGGAAGGTCGCAAACGGTGGTGACCGTTACAGGTACCTTTGGGAATAGTTTTGATTGCCAGGACTTCAAGACACCTGATGTCATCATTGTGCATTTGATGAAAATGCCGGGGGACATTATGGGCCAGATCCCCAAAGATCTGCCCCGGCGCATCTTATCTGAGATGTGCTACGCCGCCGTACCTTACCTGGCTTTAGTTCGAATCCATAAAGATTTTGCACCGTAAGTTACGGCGGCGTAGGGCGTAGTGTATCTCAAGCGGCGTAACGGCACGGAATTCAAGTTGGGCGGGTAGGGGGCGTGTTTCATTTAAATGAAGCGCGTCCCCGCGCCAATCGAACTGCGCATGCTCCGTTCAGAAATTTCCCGCCGTGCATTGTGCTAAATTACGTCGCATCAACGTTCTTTTTTTTTACTAGCGTGAAATACATATACTCCTATTCATGGACGACTTACGCAAAAATATAAAAAAATGCAAATTTCGACGCGGGAATGACGGCCATAATTAACATGGCAAGTTTAACTATGAATGAACAAAAAAAAATTGCGCAAATCTTAGTGAATAAACAATTACGAGCAGTGTCTCAAAGGTGTTATACAACACCAACAGAAATATGCAGAAAAATTGGAGTCGCGCTACAAAATAACATGTGATATAACACTAAATTGAATATAAAATGATACAACTATCACTAAATTGTGCAGAAATATTGCATAAGATTAACATTAGTGAAAACAATAATATTGAACAGTGAGCATAAACATTAGAAGTCCATGTAGTGATAATACTGTCCATCAAGGGTGATTCTTAGATAAAAGGAGTCCCAAGTGGACAGGTGTGATTAATGACAAACAGAAACCTCCACCGCACAGGAAACACTGACCCTTACCAGAGTCTCTGATCTCACTGAGATCAATAACAGCACACAAGGGTATCCACAATCAGCAAGGAGCAAGGGGAACATCCATTCACTTCAGCCAGTTAGTGTATTCAGCTCAAAACGATCATGTGTCAACCAGTGGTCCCATATAAAAAATCGAAAGAGATCCACATAGTGTAAAACCGTACATTTATTAAATTAAAACAAAGATTGTGCGCACTTACATCAATCCAAATAAAAACAGCATGTAAAGGAGTAAGCCGGCCGGCTTTAGGAGCGTGTACCCGTCTTCCGCGTCCTCACACGTGATGCGGTGACGTCAGAGCGCCGCCTCCCGACGTTTCGTCTCAATAGGGACTTGATCCCGTGAATTTTATGTTGCATACGACGTTTACGTAGTACTACGTGAATAGGGCAGTGCGTAGGTTACGTTCACGTCATAGGCATTGAGCCGATGTATCTTAGGCCACGTCCACATGATCAGGCCGGTCCGATGAAACTTGTCCAACGGACCGTTTTCATCTGACCAGGCTGAAATGGTCTGATGGCCTGATGTGTGTACACACCATTGGACCAAAGATCCGATCAGACCAGAACACGGTGACGTAGAACACAACGACGTGCTGAAAAAACAAAGTTCAATGCTTCCAAGCATGCGTCGACTTGATTCTGAGCATGCGCAAGTTTTTGGTCCGATGCTTTTGCGTTCTATCCATCGAACTTGTCCGACGGACAGGTGTCCATCGGACAGATTTTGAAGCAGGTTTTAAAACTTTGGTCCGACGGACAACGGTCCGATAGGCCGTACACACCATTGAACTGGTCTGCAGACCAGTTTCATCGGACCGGTCCGATCGTGTGTACGCGGCCTTAGGGAGTATATGCGACGTGATTCTAAGCATGCGCGTGCATGCACCGTTCAATTGGCTATTCCATGGGGTCACACTTAATTTAAATAGATGACGCACACCTCCTTTCTACTTTGAATTAGGTGGGCTTACACCAGCCAATTTACCCTACGCTGCCGCAACTTACGGAGCAAGTGCTTTGTGAATACTGTACTTGCCTCTCTAGGTTAGGTCGGCGTGGCATATATGAGATGCGCTACGCCGCTCTAAAGATACGCCAATGTATCTGAATCCCGGCCGAAATCTCCAAATAGAGATGCAGAATACAAAAAACCTGAAAGAGGTTTATGCCTGCTCTGCTGAAAAAAATAACTAGAGTTGGGCTTTAGAGAAAAGCACATCTCATACATGGGCAATATCAGAAGGTACAATCAAACATCCTACAACCTTATGCAAGCATAAAAAAACTAAACACACAAATAAGGCAATATGTACATACTCCATTTAAAGCATATAGGAGTCTATTAGAAATGCATCAGCAAGATCTATGCATTAATACATCATTACATTTTATTTTTAAATTCAAAACTTGCAAGCGCCTGAATCTGAATTGTTACCAGTTTTTTCAGAGTGTCTCCTCATATAAAACCTCAAGCTGGGAGAGGGAGACCCAGAACAAAATCAGTGGAACTACACTGCATTTGAGCACCACAAACCAAAAAAAAACTATTTAATTCATTTTTATTATTCTAAAGAGAAATAACTTTGAAAAACACCTCATATCATTTCTGGCCATGGGCATTAAGTAAAGTCAAATTATTTCTTTAGCATTTACTTCCTTATATCCATCTGTCCTTAGCTCAGGTATGCAGGCAGGAGGGTATACTCAGCTAAGAAAACACTTCCTACCCTCCTGAAGACTCCGGGGATGTATCATATAATTTGCCTAGGTCTGGAAACTAGGAAGTAACTAAAGAAATGTAAAAAAAAAATAATTCCCTACCCAGCTATCGTAATATGAAGGCTGTCCCTCCGGGCGGCCTTCATATGACGTCCTTGGCTTCTTGGCCCTCTAGGGGGTGCCCGCCGCATCACTCTGGAGGCCTCGATGTCCGCTGGGCAACAGCAATTGCCCGATAAAAGAGCAGTAAAGTGGATCCACGTCCTGTCAGGTGAGAGGAGACCGATGGTGTGTTCCCAGTATAGAGGAACACTGATTGGTCTCCTCCCCTTGTGCGTACCCTCCCCCTACAGTTAGAATCACTCCGTAGGTAACACATTTAACCCCTTAATCACCCCCTAGTGTTAAACCCTTCCCTGTCAATGACATTTATATAGTAATTAATGTATTTTTATAGCACTGATTGCTGTATAAATGTGAATTGTCCCAAAATAGTGTAAAAAGTGTCCGATATGACTGCTGCAATGTCACAGTCATGATAAAAAAAATTGCAAAATGCCAACATTACTAGTAAAAAAATAATAATAAAAATACCATAAATCTATCCCCTATTTTGTAGACGCTATAACTTTTGCGCAAACCAATCAATATACGCGTATTACAATTTTTTTTTACCAAAAATTTGTAGAAGAATACATATACACGACCTAAACTGTGGTCATTTTTTTAAATGGATATTTATTATACCAAAAAGTAAAAAATGATGTGGTTTTTTTTTTCAAACTTGTTACTCTTCTTTTGTTTATAGCGCAAGAAATAAAAAGAAAAACAGATGTGATCAAATACCAACAAAAGAAAGCTCTATTTGTGGGGAAAAAAAAACATTATAAAAATGGGTACAGTGTTGCATGACCGCGCAATTGTCATTCAAAGTGACAGCGCTGAAAACTGAAAATTGACCTGGGCAGGAAGGGGGTGAAAATGCCCTGTATTGAAGTGGTTAAAACATGTAAAATATAATATACTTTCCTATCAATTTACTAATGCTAGCAGCATAAATATTCAAAAAAGTCAATGATGAAAATCAAGGAACAAAATCAGGGCTATAAAGCTTGCAGGCTTTGCCACTTGTGGTATTTTAATTGCAATTGTTGACAAATAACAGAGGTTTACTTTAATCAATATAGCAGATTTGTTAAACATTTGGTCTAGATTTAATTATTTTATGTATAAAAAACACAATAATATGACAGAGAAAGAAAAATAAATAAACTTTTACAAATGGCAAATGTAAATGCCATACTTCTGCTACAGGAGGATATCATTTTAGTTTTTTTTTATTATTATTATTATTATTTTCTGCTTCATTCTACATGCATCTGTAACAACAACTCCCCTTTCTTATCCAGAATATAATGCACACGTGTCAGTGCTTGCTTGACAGTAATTAATCTTGCCAAAAGCTTCCAACACCTGTCTGTGCTGCAGAAGGATTTGGATCTGTACCAAGAAACTTTGTTTATCTGTTATGTGACTATGGAGTAATATCAGCCATTAAGAAGACCTAACTACATTATTAAAAACTAAGACCCCTTCACATAATTTCCTAACTTACAGTAATAGAAATACAGATAAATGTGTTAACAGCAATTTGCATATAACAATGATGCCAAGTCTGAAAAACTGCAATCTAATACGGGGAAAATGGCCATTCGGTTCTTTATTAATAAATATACATTTTAGCAAAAGTGTTCCTGTTCTGGAACAGGCAAAGATGGGGAAATGACAAAGAAGAAAAGTCCAAAGCTAAAAGGCATCTCTTTGATGAAGTACTTAAGAGTGAAACACATTAACAAGGGGCGGTCTTTAGGTGTGGAAGTGCACCACGTACTGTATGGCTAAACAACATGTGATGCCAGTGACATCTTTGATGTGTGGCCTTTCCTTTTTGGCTTTTCATTTCCACAGGGCATAGCATCTGGCATGTCTGCAATGAGAGGAATCCTTGGAGGCTGGAGTAGAAGGTTTTTTTTCTGAGATTTAATGTTGAGTAATTTAACAGGAAGTATGTGTGGAAGAGGAGTATGGCATGAATCACATTTGGCAGTATCACACCAGCTAGTATATGCAAGAGAGGGTTGAAGAGGGTATAATGCATGAGAGGACTGGCTAATGCTGCGTACACAAGGTCATTTTTTGTGATGAAATTAAACAACGTTTTAAAAAACTTCATTTAAAATGATCGTGTGTGGGCAAAATGTTGTTTGTCTTCTGAAAAACGTCAAAAAAAAAAATGTGAACATGCTTAAATTTTTTATGTCGTTTTTCAGAATGTTGTTTTTTGTGTCATTTAAAATGATCGTGTGTACACTAAAACGACGTTTAAAATTATGTTTTTAAACCTGCACATGCTCAGAAGCAAGTTATGACGCAAGCTTGAATGGAACAGAGTGCCGTCATACATCTTGTACGTAACCGCGCTTTGCAAGAGCATTTTCAGAAAACGATGGTGTGTAGGCAACGTCATTTTTTAAAATGAAGTGGGCAGAGAATGTGAAGAAGTGAAGTATAGAGGGTATATCAGCAGGAAGTATGTGTACAAGAGGATTGTGGAGGGTATGATGTGGCAGTATGTGCAGGAGAGCAGTGTGGAGAGTATAAGGCTGGACAGTATGCACAGACGAGTAGTGTGGAGGGTATGACTGCAGGCATTACACATAATAGAAGAGTGAGGGGCTTATGATAGGGGAAAGCATGTTTGGACGGTAGGACTTGGGAAGTATGTATAGGATATGAGTGCAGAGGATATGATGGTAGGTAGAATATACAAAACAGGAGAGCAGATTCTATGACAGTGGTTGCTATATAATGCATGGGATGGGAGGGCTCGTGGAACCCAGAATCCCTTGGAAAGTATGGGGTGCCCTTGTTTCAGCTCCCAATGCACCTATTATGTCTAAGTTACCCTGTGCCAGGATGGCACAGGGTGACTGAGAAAATATGTCTTGGATAACTTAAAATGGGACAGTAATATTCATTATCAATATCTTTCAAGAAATATGAAGATGATAGGTCTATGCCCAGGAAGTATACCTCCTTATATTGGCATTCCAGGAAGTTCAATTTAAGAGTCATTAGATCTCATTGTTGCTTGTGCTAATTGACCCTGCAATTGTGTGAAGGTGTATTTGTGATAATGTTGATTGTGTCTTCTGAGCTAACAAACGCTAAGTCTAGCCTAAAGGTCATGTCATCAGCTGCTGTAAGGATTTTTAGTTAATGAACTCACCTGTTGTCTGCTATGGGATGTATTGACACTCAGAATAATGTGTATTGGGGGCTCGTTTTGTAACCATTGTGTGATGTTGTGGGTGGACCCGGGTCATTGTTCTTGTGGTTACTGCAGTATTCGCAAGTGTATATAAAGAGCCTGTATTCCTTCTAATAAAGTTCATATTCCTGTTTGAACCTCAACACAGAGCCTTGTCTCGTATCTGGGGGAGAATTATTTGTATGGGGTCTTATTTGGCTGGTTAGAGTGTCTGGTAGCTGCCTTTGTGTTCGGGAATGGAATATCCTAAATGACTTTAACCCCTTTCTTACACGGGGTGTCATTATGTTACAATGCATATCTAAATCAAAGATCTTTAAAAGCTATGCTAATTCTAGTTTGAAAGATAAACTTCAAGATTTAACTTGGTGTTTCTTCCCAGCTCAGCTGATGGTACAATGAAGTGCACGGGGGGTAGTTGATGCCCTTCTGGGGGAAAAGGAAAAAGTAAAGAAGGCAGTTAATTGCATACCTTAGATTGTAAGCTACTTAAGAGCAGGGCCTGATATGAATGCACAATATATACGTAAAGCGCTACGTAAACTGATTGGGCCTGAAATTCACCTGTAATTTACCTGTAATAAATAGAGTGTTTAGTGTGTTGGAAAATATCTGCCTGCATTGACAACAGTTTCAGTGTTAGTTCTGCTCAGACACACTGGGGATTACTTACGAAAGGCAAAACCACTTTGCACTACAAGTGCACTGCAAGTGCACTGAATGTGCACTTGGGAATGCAGTCGCTTTAAATCAGAGGGGTAGATCATCCAATCATGTGCAAGCTAAAATGCTGTTTTTATTTTTTTTTCTTGATGGTCCCCCTCAGATCTACAGCAACTGTACTTCCAACTTTTAGTGCACTTTTAAGTGCACTTGTAATGCAAAGTGGATTTGCCTTTAGTAAATAACCCCTTTGCTGCTTTTAATAATGAATATATGTGCTGGTTCAGTTTATCAAACCATGCATGCCCACCCACAAGCCTTTTTCTGCCCAAACTTTGTTATCAGTTCACACATTTCATACAATGCAAATACAAAGGCAATTTCATTAAAACTACATATTTGTTGTTTTCTTATGTAGAATCAGTCTACAGAGGTGAAAATAAATTCCCCAAATAAAATAGTGTGTCTTGCAACATTTCATATATATTGAAATTACCTTTACTTTGTCCTAGCTTGTGGAAAAGAAAACCTACCTTATCTAACGGACACAGGCACTTCAAATAAATGTTTTATATAACAGATACATCATTATACTGTATCTGTCCTAGAACAGAGCTGTTAAAAAATACTAGCATAGAAATCTATTAGTTTAACATTGGCAAGAGTTTGGAACTGAAAGACTTTTATGTTGGTGCTAAAGATATTACAAAATATAAAACAGCAGCATTGATGTTGTTGAAATAAACAGTCTACAGTATGCAGACATGTTTGCAACAAGCTCATTGTTTGTTTTCTGCAGTGGAGAGCCTCTTAATACCACTGCTTAACCATGGCGTGATTTGTGTGTGTATATATGTATATGTATATATATATATATATATATATATATATATATATATATATATATATATATTAGTATTTAATGGCGTATAACATGAACAGGCGTATAACACACACTCTAATTTTAAGAGGGGAGTTTCAGGAATGCACATTACACAGACCAAAGCCCCCCTGCACATTACACAGACCAAAGCGCTCTTCGCACAGATCTCCCCACACATTACACAGACCCCCACACATTACGTAGCCCCCTATAGATTACAGGTCCACCTCCCCCTGCACAGTACACAGCTTCTTTACATTGCACAGCCCCCTTGCACTCACAGGAGACCCCCCAGTTACCTGGGACAGCACTGCCAGCATACTCTAAAGTAAAAAAAAAAAAGCTGCCAATCCCTTCTCAGATTCTTCCTACACTATTCACTGTCATTGTAAACCAAAGCCTGCAAATACCTCATTAGCTGCATTCTTTCCGGCTGGTCACATGATCACTCTACTCTGATGTTTCTTGTGACCAATCTCCTCCTCCAATTTAAAGCTACACTTGGAGGAGGAGCGGCAGGAGAAGAGCCAGAAAAAACGGGGAAAATTAGATTATATTTTTGGTTTTCGTTTTACTATGACACTTTAAAGGAAAGAGATATTGGCTTATAACGTGCAGGCACGGTTTGTCCTCTGTTTCCAGGGGGAAAAGGTGTGTGTTATACACCGATAAATATGGTATATATATTATATATATATATATATATATATATATATATATATATATAGTATCTCACAAAAGTGAGTACACCCCTCACATTTTTGTAAATATTTTATTATCTCTTTTCATGTGACAACACTGAAGAAATTACACTTTGCTACAATGTAAAATAGTGAGTGTACAGCTTGTATAAGTAATAGTGTACTGTCCCCTCAAGAACTAAAAACATACCCATTAATGTCTAAACTTCTGGCAACAAAAGTGAGTACATCCCTAAGTGAAAATGTCCAAATTGGGCCCAAAGTGTCAATATTTTGTGTGGCCATCAATATTTTCCAGCACTGCTTTAACCCTCTTGGACATGGAGTTCACCAGAACTAAACAGTTTGCCACTGGAGTCCTCTTAGGCCGCGTACACACGATCAAATCTATCTGCTGGAAACGGTCGGCCCGACCGTCCCAGCAGACAGATTCGACCGGGTGTACGGGCGAGCCGACGGATTTGGCCACCCGACAGATTTCAAAGCATGCTTTGAAATCTGTCGGCTGGTAACCCATCCGCCCGACATATCTGCTGGTTAGTACGCTAACCAGCAGACATTTCTTCTCGCACACGCGCCGAATGGTTTCGACGCATGCGCGGAAGTGTTTTACTTCCTGGTGCGGTGACGTGGTGTCGTCAACGTCACCGCCACGACAGCGCGCCGTCTGGCGGCGGGGATTTTGGTTTGATCGTGTGTACACATCAAACCAATATGTCCCCAGCAGACAGATTTGTTCAAATCGGTCGGCCCGACCGATTTGAACAATTTTGTCTGCTCGTGTGTATGCGGCCTTACACTCATCCAAGACAAAATCACGGAGCTGGTGGAGGTTAGAGACCTTGCGCTCCTCCTCCTTCCATTTGCTTTGATAAGGGTCTGGTATAGATCTAAAAAAAATAGGTTTGGTTCCCCCAATATTCAATATTTAAGAACTACTGCATAGTGAGAAGATCATCTTACTTGGAAGTAACAAAAAATGCTAATCCTTATCTGCTTCGTGGTGCTACTTAAGAGTATGACTTTTACCGACAGCATCAGTGACACCATATTCTGTCAGGAAAGCAGGACATCACGTACCAGTGACGTCAGATCATACTCAACTTAATTAAACCTGGACACAGCACACTACTGTCCCACCTAGGACCACCTATTTCTAAGGCCGCGTAAGACCGTTTCTGCAGACATCTCTGATCGTGTGTAGGGGCTAGCGGACATGTTTTCCCAGCAGACAAATTTCAAAGTATGCTTTGAAATTTGTCTGCCGGAGACATGTCCGTTGGATATGTCCGCTGGTTAGTACACTAACCAGCGGACAGGAATCTCCACGCAGGCGTCAAATGGATTCGACGCATGTGTGGAAGTATTTTACTTCCTGGAGTGGTGACGTGGCGGCGTCAACGTCACCGCGTCCTCAGCCCAAGGGGATTTTCGTCCGATGGTGTGTACATGCCATCGGACCAAAATCCGATGAGACATGTGTGCTGGAAACGGTCCGTCGGACATGTTTGAGCGGACATGTCTCATCGTGTGTACGCGGCCTAATGTTTCACCTGTTTGCTCACATTTTTACAATCAATGGCATCAGTAGGAAATCAGGAAGTCATATAACATTGACATCAGATCACATCCAATTTTAATAAACCTGGACATAGCACACTTACCTAAAACCGCATCTTTATAACGTTTCACCCATTTCTTCGTGTTTCACAATCAATGCAACTTAAGTCTTAAAGAGATACATACTAGCAGCATAATTGTCCAACTAATATGAAGTTGTTGAATTGTAATATGTCTCTAAATGTCTACCATATGCTGAAAAATCATATATTTCCCCAAACGTATATATGTACTGAAGCCATCACCTGTTTTCCTTACAATTTTTTTTTTCCAGAAAATAGATTTCGGGGGCGTGGCCGACTGCCGAGCTGCATGGACGTCTGATCTCCCAGCTCCCGCACCAACCGGAGATTCGAGCACCAGCAATGCTACTTCGCACCACAAAATATGCACCATTCCAACCAGCATACACTGGGGAACCCGGACGGGTCATCCCGCAAAAGGAAAGACTACCGCCAGCCGCGGAAATTGACGGATTTCTTCTCGCCACCTCACAGGTCCCATGGCCAAGATGGCGCCCGCGACCACTCGCCGCGAGGGGAGAAGGCATACACTGACCTGTCTGGGGATGAGGATTCATCTGTCCCCTCACGCTCCTTTCCTCCTGATCCACCGGCACTCTCTGGTACAGCCTCCACTACCGCCAGCCTGCCAAAGCGCGGATGCGCTTGGATCCCAGCTCACAGGCACCTGAGGTAAGGCCTACCCTGGACAGTCTCTCCTCACTAGCGTCCGGACCGTCCCCCATAGCTGCTTTCCCCACCACCAATCAACCAGTAGTTGACACCATGTTAAAGGACATGCTGATCACGCTGCACAGCTCCATCCACAATGACATTTCATCTATGCTGTCAGCATTTAAATCTGAGATGGGCCTTGTGAACAATAGAATGGGCCGCATTGAGCACCAAATGAGCGCCATGACAGTTACAGTTAATGACTTAGTTGATGCCCATGACCACACCAGGGAGGAACAATGATGGGTACGGGCCAAGATGGCGGATCTCGAGGACCGATCGAGACGCAATAATGTTAAGATACGTGGCATACCTGAAACGATCGTTCCCGCCGATCTCAACACTTATGCTAGGAAAATGATATCTCTGCTCCTGCCTGACCTCCCTCCTGGTGAGACGGTCATTGACCGTATTCACCGGCTGCCGAAACCTTCCCACCTACCGCCCGAAGTGCCCCGAGACACCCTCATGAGGGTACACTTCTACCACGCCAAAGACATGCTCATGGCCAAATCCAGGCGTTTGGGTCAACTACCCGCGCCATATGCAAAGTTACAACTATTTGCAGATATCTCACAATATACCCGCCAACAAAGAAGACAACTCCAGACCATCACAAAACCATTGAATAACCACAAGATCCCTTATCAATGGGGATTCCCGACCAAACTCATGGTTACCAAAAATGGGGTAAAGCACAACATCCACTCAGTGGAGGAAGGCATCCAGCTCCTCAGAAAATGGCACATCATCCCTGGGAACAACCCACCACCCCAGGCGCCAATCCCTGATAAAACGCACCCCACCGACATGGATTCCTACCCCAGTGCAAGTGTGTGACCTTGCGGTTAGTATACCTCTACTATTACTACTACAAAGCACTCCGGTTGGTGCCTGCTCATTGCAGTTAACCCACAAACTTTCACCCCGTAAGCTGTCAGCAATCTTGACATACTGCTGACATTGGTGCCCCTGCTGCGCCCAGCTTTCCATTGTTCTGAATAAGTTGCTGTTGACTGTTACTTTTGTCCCCTTGTTTTTGTCTCCCCACTTGTTCCCTCTCCCTTCCACCTGGATCCCGGAGAACATCAACACTCTGAGAAGACTTACCTCCTGGACAGCGGAATCACCTCTCACCTACTACCCCCTTGAACTGATTGACTTCCTTCAACAAACTGTGAGTACCTCTATCTACATACCCACTACACTGCTCTTGCCGAGATGGCTAAATTCCTCACCTTGAATGCTAAGGGACTGAACCACCCGGTTAAACGGGTATCACTGTGGAAAACTGCTCACGCATCCCACTGTGACATCCTCTGTGTGCAAGAAACACACTTTAAATCCTCTGCAGAACCGACCTGTACCAATAAGCACTTTCCGAATATATTCAAAGCCTCTGGTCCGGAAAAGAAAAATGGGGTCTTAATCGCCATCAAAGACACAGTACAGTTTACTCTCCACGATAGCATGACAGACATCGATGGCAGATATTTAGCGTTGAATTGCTCCATTAACAATATCAGACACACCGTCGTGACGGTGTACGCCCCTAACAAACGATAGATCGGCTTCTTGTCCAAACTAATGAAAAAAATCAACCGCTTCAAGCAAGGTCATCTTATACTATGTGGAGATTTTAATATAGTGCCTGATAACTCGATTGATGCTTCCTCCCACTCGGGCAGAACAACCTCACCCATGGGACCTTTCATACGATCTCATGATCTTTATGATGTGTGGAGGTGCCACCATACTACTGAAAGGGACTACTCTTACTTCTCTCCTCGGCATAATTCCTACACGAGGATTGACTATTTCTTGGTGGACAAATGGCTCCTCCCCAAGGTCTCAGCATCCGACATCTCCTCCATCACGTGGACCGACCACGCACCTGTCACTATCTCCCTGAATGACTTATCTCCCTCTTCTCGATCAAGGGTTTGGAGAGCCAATGCCTCTCTCATCCACTCCCCAATTCATTCTGAATACATCAGGGAACCAAGTTTTTCTCCCTAAATGCTGACTCTGTGACTAGTCATATTGTATTGTGGAATGCCCATAAAGCATTAGTTCGAGGACTCTTTATTCAACTGGGGGCTAGGGAGAGGAGGATGAGATCACAGCGTTTAGAAACCCTTACCTCAGATATAAAAGTATTGGAAACTCAAAATCAATCAGCTCCTAGTAGTATTACAAAACGTAAACTAGATCTCTTAGGACAAGAACTGAAAGCCCACTTGCTGGACTCCTTTTGCGAGAGCCCATACCCACTTTAGAGCCCTCCTATATTCCACCAGCAATAAAGCAGGTAAAGCTATGGCTAATAGGATTAAGGGCCACCTATCCAAGACTAAAATCACCCACCTGTTCCACCCCTCCTCAAACCAAAAATTAATTGACCCCTCGGAAATCGCCAATGCCTTTAGCGACTATTATACCACCCTATACAACCTGAAAGATAATAGTTCAGTTCTCCAACCATCCCCTCAAGACATAACAGCATTCCTCCAAGAAATCAATCTCCCAAAATTGTCTGAGGATCACTTGGAGACACTTAATGCCCCATTTAGCGCCCTAGAAATTCAACACATGATCTCTGGACTACCCTCCAACAAATCCCCGGGCCCTGATGGCCTAACAGGTGAATATTACAAAAAATTTGGCTCCATCTTATCACCATTTCTTGCTAGAGTTTGTAACGACGCTGCCTCATCCTCCTCTCTTCCCCCTGAAATGTTATCTGCTTTAATTGTTATGCTGCCGAAGCCAGGGAAGGAACCCACCTGTGCCCAAAATTTCCTGCCCATATCTCTCCTAAACTTAGATGCCAAAATCTATGCAAAACTCATAGCCAACCGTCTAGTAGACATAATGCCCATGCTCATACACAAAGACCAGTCTGGCTTTACCAAGGGCAGACAGACCTTTGATGCGACCCGTAGGATCATTAACATGATCCATGCTGCAGGGTCTACTCGAACGCCTTCTCTGCTCCTATCACTGGATGCGGAGAAGGCATTCGACCGAGTCCGCAGGGGGTACATGCGAGCTACACTGGTCAAGTTTGGATTTCAAGGCCCTATTCTCTCCGCCATAATGGCATTGTATTCCTCACCCTCAGCCCAAGTATACACATCGGAAATGCTCTCGAAGCCCTTTTTGATCACCAATGGCACACGCCAAGGCTGTCCCCTGTCACCACTTATCTTTAACCTTGTCATGGAGCCCCTAGCAGAACACATCAGAACTCAAGACATGATATCAGGGTTTAAGATTGGCACCTTAGAACACAAAATCAACCTGTTTGTGGACAACGTGATAATCATGATGACAAATCCCCTTTCTTCCCTGGCTTCGGTACAATTGCTGTTGCAAAGATTTAGTAACATATCTTACTACAAGGTCAATGAGAACAAATCTTATATCCTAGATTTAGGATTGGATGCTATGACCAGTAACTTGCTCAGGAACAAATTCCCCTACCCCTGGGCAGACTCCGGAATTTCATACGACACTGTCTCTTAGCCACGCTCTCACTGGAAGGACACCTACTGGTAAACATATGGCAATACCTCTTTGCTCAGACACGCCTGACCAAAGGCACCTCTATACTCTACTCATCCCTACAAGAGAAAAACTCCTTCTTCAAATCCAAACCCCTCACTGATTGGGAATCCGACTTCCAGACCCAATTTTCTGACCAGCAATGGCAGGCAGCAATTAAGTCTATATACAAATCCACCTCTTGTACAGCCCTATGGGAACTCTCCCAGAAGCTGCTACTAAGATGGTACCTGACGCCGTCCAGAGTAGCCAAATTCCATCCCCATACCTCACTTGACTGCTGGAGAGGTTGCGGTGAACCTGGCACTCTAATCCACATTTTCTGGACGTGCCCCCACTTAAAGAATCTGTGGACTTTGCTAGAGCAAGTACTGAGGGAATTGACTGGCTTTCCCATACCACTGACCCCCCAACTAGCTATTCTTAATCTGACCATCGATGACATACCTCCTCCCCTGAAACTAGTGACATCCCACGTTCTAATGGCAACCAGACTTCTCATTGCCAGAAACTGGAAATCTAATACCATCCCCACAGTAACGGACGTAATACAATTAACTCACACTCACTACCAGTATGAGACAATCCTTGCTCGCAGGAAACATTCCTGCCCCACACTATTGACTCAATGGACTCCATGGCGACTATGGTACGACACTAAATGGAATCACTGACCACTGATCCATTCCTGAATGCTCCATCCTGTCCTTGATGCGCTCCACCCCCTCCCCTCCCCTCATGTGTGAAGCCCCTTCCCCCCTACCCCCCTCCTTAGCATAGATATTGCACTACCTTATGGTTATTCCTACGGTTTACAGTTGTATGTAATTCGACTGTTCTGATACATTATGAGTTTGTTTATGCACAGTCAGAAACCCTTTGCTGTATTCAATACTGCTCATGGCTTGTCCGCCTAGGTGTAACTTACTGCTGTATTTGTATTTCTCAATAAAAACTATTTTATCATTACTGCCTTTATTTTGAGTAAAAAGATAATTTATAGACTAAAACTGTTAGGACATGCAACACTTTTTCTCCTATAGATGTGGTGGTTAAGGCATGGCTCATAACTAGGGATGAGTCCTCTCCTCTCCTCTCCTCTGCTCCTGTTTGTCTCCAAGGACACCTCTGTGGCACAATAGTAATCTGCAAAAAATATATGGATACCTAGATTCAGAGTAGTCATGACTGCTTACAGTCATGACATTATTAATCTTTCTAATACTTTTCTGCATGGACATTTTCTTTCCTTCGACCAGCTGAAACAAGGTATTGTACTTACCAATAAACACTTCTACCGCTATCTTTGCTTACATCATGCTATTCACTCTCAATTCAGGTTGCTTAATGCATCTTTAACAACCTCCACATTGGAAACCTTGCTTAATGTGGATACTTTAACTAAGCCTACCTCTGAGATATATATACACCTTCTGGCTGCAGAGCCTTGTCCATAGCAAAACACAATGGCTAAGTGGCAACACTGATAATCAATGGGATGATATGGCGACATCTTGGTTTATGGATGTTACCAGCATGACTGATTAGTGTATTCATTATCTCTGACCGGCTACAGAAAATGGGACTTCTTACCATGCCTGTGTGTCCACGATGTAGTATATTCCCAGCAAATACTTTATATATGTTCTGGATGTTCTCCTCTTTGACTCTACTGTAGGATCATGTGTTTACTTTCTTACAGGCAAACCTTACTTTTTCAGGACTAAGAAATCCACTGCTGGATTTGGTAGATCATTTTGACATAACTAACAATCAGAAAACCATAGTTTAATCCATTATATTTAATGCTAGGAAACTAAATTTATTAAATTGAAAGTGTACTTCCCATTTGAGAATTTCACAATCGCAAATGCTCTTATGCCGCGTACACACGATCGGAAATTCCGACAAGAAAACCGTGGATTTTTTTCTGATGGAATTTTGGCTTAAACTTGTGTTGCATACACACGGTCACACAAAATTTTGAGCGTCAAGAATGCAGTGACAAACAACACTACAAGGAGCTGAGAAAATTAAGTTCAATGATTCCGAGCATGCGTCAAATAAATTCCGAGCATGCATGCTTTTTTGCCCGTCGGAATTGCATACAGACAATCGGAATTTCCGACAAGAACTTTTCCTGTTGGAAAATTTAAGAACCAGCTCTTACATTTTTCTTAGCGGAAAATCTGACATAAAAATTCCAATGGAGCCTACACATGGTCGGAATTTCTGACCAAAAGCTCACATCTGACTTTTCTTGTAGCAATTTCCAATCGTGTGTACGTGGCATAAGAATACTTGCTGCCTACATTTAAAATAGTGTATATTAGTAGAGCCTGTCCCAATCAATTCTTTAAAATGTTGTCAGCCCTTGATTGATGCATTTAGTAATTCAGTCCAACAGGCCGATAATGAGACGGACCTATGCCCTATTGCAGGAATGAGCTGCTCCCTTATTGGTATTAGTATCACAATGTATTATTCTTGCAATCACTGATGATGCTGAATGAATGGTGTGCGCATTTTGTGTATGAGTAATGAATTGTTAAATGTTTTTTTTTTATCTGAAGCACACCTACATGTGTGCAATTATAAAAAAAAAACTGTGGGAAATTCCCGCAAAGGACTAGTGTCACAAGTAAGGATCACAGAGCATCATATGGTAATAAAAACTATACACTTTATTCAAATAAATAAAGCATCAAAAGTTACCAATGAATACACTCAAATTTGCAAAAATGATCAATATCAAACTATCCCCAAAATAAAATGGCCAATGACAACATTATCATGTATCAGACATCTCTATCCACACCACTCTTATGCCTATACTAAAGTCAACAAGGATCTATACCTGGCTCATAGAGAATACTCAATCTGTCACACACCACGTGCAAACTGTACATCTTCATTCCATCCAAGCACCTCAACAGGTCAGGATCAAAACCAATATATATAGAAGGCAATGCTGTTTAGAAACATGAAACATATAGCAAGCAAGTAAAAAGATGGAATCCAGAGGTTGCGATCTCCAGGGACTGTTTCAAAATGGTATGCTGTAAATGACCTCTACATAAGTAGATGCTGCAGGTATATTAGCAGGTATACCACTGAATCATGTAGTTCAAATACTGTGTAGCTCAATGTAGAGTAAGAATTAGAACAAAGTATCAAAGAAGCAACATAAAAAGTCAATGCAATGTTTGTTTACATTAATTTTGTTCCAATGTTGCAACCCGCTTGATCCACAGACAGGCCTGGGGCATCAACAGTTGTAGCAGCAAAAGCTGAATAATGAATAGGTCAGCAAGAGAGCCACGCAGCCAGTTGAAGTGTGTAGAGAGTCAAAATAGCAGTTTAGAAGCTGAGGCACAAGCTTCAAAGCATGACAGGCAGCCGTCTAGAAACATACTATTGCCGCTGTAGACGGTATGTCTCTTATCAATGTTCCAGTCACTCATCTCTAGGTCCTACCGCTCCTGTGTGTGCTCAGAGATAACCATAAGGCCGCGTACACACAATCAGACCGATCCGATGAAACTGGTCTTAAGACCAGTTTCATCGGACCAATTAGATGGTGTGTACGGCCCATCGGACCGTTGTCCGTCGGACGAAAGTTTTAAAACTTGCTTTAAAATCTGTCCGACGGACACCTGTCCGTCGGACAGATTCGATGGCATCGGACCAAAAACCCGCGCATGCTCAGAATAAAGTCGATGCATGCTTGGAAGCATTGAACTTCCTTTTTTCAGCACGTCGGTGTTCTACGTCACCGCGTTCTGGTCTGATCGGATTTTTGGTCTGATGGTGTGTACGCACATCAGACCATCAGACCACTTCAGTTTCATCGGACCAGTCTGATCGTGTGTACGTGGCCTAATAGAGGCACCATCCGTATATAGCACCCTGAATCAGAACACTGCTTAAAGCAGTTGTAAACCCGCATTGACTTTTTTTTTTTTCACTCCTGCAAGGGAAAAGGCATAATGAGCTAATATACCGCATATTAACTCATTATGAAATACTTACCTCGGAACGAGGTGAGAGAAACTTACCTGGTCCACGCCAAGAGAGATATCATCTTGACTCGGCGTGTCTTCCGGGTATCGCCGCTGTGATTGGCTGGAGCGGCGATGACGTCACTCCAGCGCACGTGCGTGGGAGATTTAAAATCGGCAGGCCCCCCCCTGCGCATGCGCCGATTCAATCAGCGGCGCATTGCGAGGGGAATATCTCCTAAACCGTAAAGGTTTAGGAGATATTCTCCTTACCTACAGGTAAGCCTTATTATAGGCTTACCTGTAGGTAAAAGTAAAAAAAGTGGGTTTACAACCACTTTAATGTGTTTCTAGGCAGCTGTCTGTAATGCTTTCCAGCTTGTTTGTCAGCTACTGGACTGCTATTTTGCCTGTCTGCACACTTCAACTGGACAGGCGGCTCTCTTGCTGACCTATGCAATATTAAGCTTTTGCTGCTACAACTGTTGATGTCCCAATCCTGTCTGTGAATCAAGCAGGTTGCAACATTGGAACAAAATTTATGAACCATCTATTGCATTGACTTTGTATGTTACTTCTTTGATACGCTGACACTAACTGACACTGATACTAATTAACAAATATCCTCTTCAAAAATACTGACCTTGACTTTTAACCCTGACCTTGACCTTTGACCCTGACCCAAACACTAACCCTGGTGCTGACCTAGAAAAAAAACTAGATCAAGGTTTTAATTTATTTTTTTACACAGTTTTTTCTCTATCTCTGGAAGGTGGCGGGCTTCACAGTGACTGATCACTGTGATAGCCAATCGGAGGCTATCACAGCGACCAGGTGTTGGGTGTTCCGGGTCCCGATCATTAGAACCGGACCTGTGGGCTTTCGGTGAGATCCCAGTCTCTGTGCTTACAAAGGGAGATAAGCAAATATTCGACCCCATGGGGGGGAAAAAAATTAGTACAATGGAGCCACATATTTGTGTTACGTCAGCGCCAAGGTGTTAAGCATATTCCACTAATCTGGACAACCATGTCTAAAATGTGCTTAATAAAATGTTTAAAGATCAAATCAAGCTTGAAATGGTGTGGGCCTTAATTACTGGTACCACACCCCATAATTACATCATTAGACCATGATGGAAAAAGAAGGAAAGGGAAAGGATTTTAGAGGTATCCAGGGATTACAAATGTGTTATATAAAAGCACAAAGATTTTTGTTGTTCACAATATCATTAAACGACATAATTATAAAGTCATACAAGTTAATAAAGCCATACAGAAAAACTTTCCTTAGATGTACTCTATGTCCCAGTGCTATACTCTCATTTTCTAAGATATAAATTGTTTACAACAAATGTTTTGTTTTTTCTTTACATTAACAAATATTCTTTTTGATGTGCCAGGCAATGGGATTCTAATTTCTCTACAAATTTTGTCAGAAATGTTCTGCTTCTTTTTGAGAGTTTGAGAGGAGGCTAGCGCTGAATAAAGCACAAATATAATTACAAATCTTATCATGTTTCTATATACTTAATGTAGTTGACTTTACAGAACATTCTCTTTAGTATTCTTATTATTTTTATTACATCCTGGTTGCCTTTGTCAGCCTAGAACTTTCATAACCGTCCCTTGAATTAAAAGTACAGAGAGAGAGAGAGAGAGTGTACCCAAACAGGAGCTCCCGGTCCCTCTTCTACCAGACTATGTGTCAGTCAGTCCAGTGGTATATTTAGAGGCTATGAATTATAGATAGGACATAGGTTTGTCCCTTACATGCAGGTACAAAAGTGTTTTATTCAAAAATTATTTTTACATTTGCCTTGATATTTCAGTTTTTCTCCTTAGGGTTTTTGTTCATACATACATACATAAAGCCACTTTACTCTACTGGTGTGCCAGTAAGCATTGGATCCAAATAGTACTGTAGCACTGACGGTAACCATAATGGGGGAGGCAGTGCTTTTCCATCCTTATGAAGAGCTCCCCTTGTGATCTTATGACTGGTAGGGTATAATCAAGTAGCAACAGGGAAGAAAGCACAAATCCACAAGATGGATGCAGGGAGATCCTTGCACTGCAGGTCCTCAGACACAGCCTCCTCTTCAGCAAGAATAAGGAAGAATCCTAGGCAAAAATTTGATTTTCAGGATAGGTTTACCTTAATCTTCACAATATGTAACCATAGATCACGTCTAAAAAAAAAAGCATTTCAAATGTTCAAACCCTAAAAAAGTATACTGTATTTGTGCTGTCCCCTTTCTGTTTCCATTTTAGTGTGTATGATAGGCTGTAGATTGTGTAGCACTAGACAAAACTTTGTAATGCCATCATTGCCATTTGTCCTACAATGTGAGTCAAGACTGGGACTAAACTAACTGACTTGTTGCAGAAGCTAAACAGAACAAACATAGACGAAAGTTATGTTTATTTGTAAGGTATTTCCACATGACCCATATTGAGTTATGTATGGACAAATCCATTAAAACAGCTAAATAATGCTACCATACACAAATATCAAATAAAGTCATAGCCAGTAATAAAATTCAAGAGCATCTGTCAAGGTTGCATTATTACCAGTAATAACTCAATGCCAGATGCCTTCACATATCTCTGTATATTTGCAAAGTGATAATCGGCGTGACTCCAGAGACTTCCACAGCCTCAGGCAACAGAAGCAAATCCATGTTCCAGCACCCAGGGCTCATAGGAGATTCCTTTATTTCTCCTGAAGCCAGAGACTGAGAGGGGAGAAGACAGCAACAACTTCCACCAGCTGCAGGGGAAACAAGCATGGCTGCCGTGGTGCTGCACAGATAATTTCCCTGTTTCATTTAATGTCTTCACAAAACGATCTTAATGTGACTTCTAAATCCTACAATTTGATAATAGCATTATTGCATTTTTAAGTTTTAGCAAATAAAATCTAACTTTTAACAGTCCTTATAGAGAAATATTGCCATGATTCTTAAATAACATGTATAAATCTAAAATGTAAAGACTGCTTTATTGGTGCTATTCAATCATACACTTGTAAGATTACTAGTATCATACTCTCTAAATAAACTTGTCACTACTCACTACATACAACGCTGCTAGCATTAGTTTTTTCAATATATTTGAATATTTTATTTTCAACAAACTAAATACTGTATTGTATATTCCAGGTGCATAAATCAAAGGTGTGTAAAGTCTTAGGCCTCGTACACACGAGGCAATAGATTTGTTCAAAACGGTCTGTCCGACCGATTTGAACAAATCTGTCTGCTGTCATTTTGGTTTGCTCGCGTGTACACACAAGCAAACCAAAATCCCCGCCAGCAGACAGCGCGCTGACATGTCGGTGACGTGGCGGTGACGTTGACGCCGCCACGTCACCGCACCAGGAAGTAAAACACTTCCGCGCATGCGCCGAAAACATTCGGCGCCGGTGCGAGACGACATGTCTGCTGGTAAGTGTACTAACCAGCAGATATGTCGGGCGGACGGGTTCCCACCCGATAGATTTCAAAGCATGCTTTGAAATCTGTCGGGTGGCCAAATCCGTTGGCTCGCCCGTACACACGATCGAATCTGTCTGCTGAAACGGTCTAGCAGACCGTTTCCAGCAGACAGATTTGGTCGTGTGTACGCGGCCTTACAGTTTTTTGAATATCAAGCAATCGCACCTCATTGTTACTGGAAATAACATATTTTAATGACATTGGCAATTTTCAAAAGAGAGTTAAAAGGAGAAACAGAATAATCAGTTGAAATAAATCACAGTTTTTTAAGCATTGCCAAAAAAATGTAAGTTAATAACTTTTTAAATTAAATGTATTAAATACTTAAAATTATTTTTATATTTGTAGGTGGATTTTTAGGTACCCAAAACATTAACATCCAAAATAGTATTAAGATAGATAAAGTAAAAAAAAATTTTGTAAATATTTTTGTAATGTTTGTGTAGAATCTGACATACTCAAGCCAGCACTGTATACCCAACTAACATTTTATTTCAAGGCACAGCAGAAACTGGCTTAAATCAGTGTCACACCTATGGACTCTCAGGGGGGACAAATCAGCAATATAAATTAATAGAGTCTAAAAAGGATCATAAGTCCATTAAGTAGGTGGATGGCGGCTGCTGTTCTCAGAGTAATGACAGCTCTGCAAGGTAAACACAAAGTGGAAAAACAGGAAGTGCCATCTGAGTGTAGTATTAAAAAACAAGATTTATTGCAAAGGTAAAATACATTCACAAGATAAAAGTGTAAGGCCCCATACACACGATCGGATATATCCGATGAAAACGGTCCGCGGACCATTTCCATCGGATATGTCCGATCGGGAGTTTGATCCGATGGCGTGTACACACCATCGGATCAAATTCCCCGCCGCCGGACGGCGCGGTGACGTAGTGGTGACGCGGCGGTGACGTTGACGCCGCCGCGTCACCGCCACGTCACCGCACCAGGAAGTAACACACTTCCGCGCATGCGCCGAATCCATTCGGCAGCGGCGCGGCGGTGGTGGGAGCCGACATGTCTGCTGGTAAGTGTACTAACCAGCAGACATGTCGGGCGGACAGATTCCCACCGGATAGATTTCAAAGCTTGCTTTGAAATCTGTCGGGTGGAGAAATCTGTCCGCTAGCCCATACACACGAGCGGAGATGTCTGCTGAAACGGTCCATCGGACCGTTTTCAGCGGACATATCCCCTCGTGTGTACGCGGCCTAACACATGCCCATCAGATGTGTAGGGAACCTGATGGTATCCATCCCTTGGACACTGCATCTCACCAGGGAACCGTTGCATATGGAGGAGTAGTGTGGAGCATCCTATGGCTACTAGGAAGTCTGGGTAACCAGTGCGCAAAGCACAGTGGAAGTGAGGGGGGGTGGCTAAATGCAATCGGTTACATGCTCAAAGCTTTAGCTCCTTATATTGGCCTGGGGTTGGGAAGTTTACTCAAGCTATTTATACTATATTACAATACAGTACAGAAGGGGGGGGGGCTATGCTTATTATCAGCTTAATATCAGATGCAGTCAAAGAGCAAATATACACAGTGGCCAACTCTGGGCCTACAAGGGACATCACCCCTTAGCAATTATCAGAATATGACAAAGAAACATTACAAATGGGGCACATATTCCACTGGGCAGTACAAAAGAGGGGACTGTGTCGTAAAAAAAATCTAAAAACACCAGATGCAGTCAAAGAGAAAATATAAATGACTAAAATCACATTACTTTTAGTGTTATTTCAGGAAATTAAAATAATAATAAATATGTTACAGGCTAAGATTCAAATATCATCCATATAGGTATATATAATAGTGGTCTGTGTTCAGTGATCATATTATAAAAAATAAATTACATTTTGGTGCAGGGTTCCCCTTAAAACAGGTCTGGTATGGATTTTTGGGGGGAAACGCATGCCATTTTTTTTTTGGTGCAGAGTTCCCATTAATATCCATACCAAACCTGAAGTGTCTGATATGGAATTTGGGGGGGGGGCATGCATTCATTTTTTTTTTCATTTTGGTTCGGGGTTTCCCTTAATATTCATAACATAACTAATGCTGTTTTTTTCCAATTACTTTTATCTGTATGACCGGGACACGACAATTCATTATAGCCGCGAGTAGTTTTAAATTACTTTTTTTCCTTTAGAAATGTAATTTTGTGCAGGGACTTTTCTAAGCATGGGAAACATGCGTTACTTTACAGGCATATTATAGACACCCACCAGATACAAAATTTAAAGGAATATTTCACTTTTATTGTTTCACTTTAAGCATTAATAAAATCACTGCTCCCGAAAAAACTTGAATATTAGCCTTTAAAATTAGCACTTTTGATTTTTCATGTTCGTGTCCCATAGACTTTAACGGTGTTCATGTGTTTGAACACATTTTTTGCCTGTTCGCATGTTCTGCAGCAAACCGAACCGGGGGGGGGGGGAGTTCGGCTCATCCCTATCATTTACCAACCATACAGCAAGTTGGCAGTGCACAAGCCTAAAATAAGTATTGTAGCAAATAGTGTTGCTCACGAATATTCGCATTGCGAATATTCGCTACGAATATAGCATATTCGAGTATTCGCGAATAACTCGAATATCGCGGCAAATATTCGCTATTTTGAATATTCGTATTTTTTCAAATTTCGCAATCAATTTCGCAATCAATTTCGCATTCGCACTAGCGAAATTTCGCATTAGCGAAATTTCACAATTTGTTTTATATATATATATATACAGTATATAAATAAAAAAAATATATATATAAAAAAAAATATATATAAAAAAAAAAATAGCGAAATTTCGCATTGGTGAAATTTCACAATTTTTTTATAAAATATCACGAATATTCGATATTAACGAATATTCGCGAATATTCTTCGAAATATTCGCAAAATAGAATATGGCGTATTCCGCTCATCACTAGTAGCAAAGCGTTCTAGAGAGAGCCACAAAAAGTCCTGTTCAGGGTTTATACGTCTCCCAGGCTCCTCTCATACATGTTCAGGGATCTCTGATCCATGGTCCAGTTCGGGCCTTGGCCCGCTCCCCAAGGTTAATTTGAACTCACCTGAGACAGACAACCAGTGCTCTTGGCCTGGAAACCTCAGACAACTTCTGTCTAGGATAGCAATGTATGTGGAAGCTGACAAGCTGTTGGCTTGCTCAGCCTGGTAGTTAGGATCTGTAAATATTGTATAGTTAGTGCCAAGACACGGCTAGGTTTTTGTTTGGCTATTTTTGTTCCTGTACAGCACCTGTATATAGACTTGTATATACACTGCTTAAATTAACACTTTTGAATCAGAACTTCTGGGATATTGATCTGGTCAGTTAAGTAGCAGAGGGGTGTATACAGAGGGGGTTGTTAATCAGTTTCAGCTGCTTTGCTGTTAATTGAAATTAACAACAGGTGCACTAGATGGGCAACAATGAGACGACCTCCAAAACAGGAATGGTTTTTCAGGTGGAGGTGTCTGACATTTTTTTTCTCTACTCATCTTTTCTGACTGTTTTTCACTAGTTTTGCATTTGGCTATGGTTAGTGTCACTACTGGTAGCACGAGGCGATACTTGGACCCTATAAAGGTTTCACAGGCAGTCCAACTATTCCAGGATGGTACATAAATACGTGTCATTGCCAGAAGGTTTGCCGTGTCTCCCAGGACAGTCTCAAGAGCATGGAGGAGATTTCAGGAGACAGGCAGTTACGCTAGGAGAGCTAGACAGAGCAGTAGAAAGTCCTTAACCCATCAGCAGGGCCGGTATCTGCTCCTTTGTGCAAGGAGGAACAGGCTGAGCACTGCCAGAGTCCTACAAAATGACCTCCAGCAGGCCACTGGTGTGAATGTCTCCGACCAAACAATCAGAAACAGACTTTATGGGGGTGGAGGAAGGCCCAGCATCCTCTAGTGTGCTCTGTGCTCACAGCCGGACACTGTGGCATTTTTCATTGAACACCAGAATTGTCAGGTCCGCCACTGGTGCCCCATGCTTTTCACAGATGAGAGCAGGTTCACCCTGAGCATATGTGACAGACATGAAAGGGTCTGGAAAAGCAGCGGGGGGGACTTTATGCTGCCTGTAACATTGTCCAGCGTGACCGGTTTGGTGGTGGGTCAGTGATGGTCTGGGGAGGCATATCCATGGAGGGACGCACAGACCTCTACAGGCTACACAATGGCACCCTGACTGCCATTAGGCATCAGGATGAAATCCTTGGACCCATTGTCAGACCCTACGCTGGTGCAGTGGGTCGTGGGTTCCTCCTGGTGCATGACAATGCCCGGTCTCATGTGGCGAGAGCATGCTGCCAGTTCCTGGAGGATGAAGAAATTGATACCATTGAATGGCCTCCATTTTTACCTGACCTAAATCCAAAAGAACACCTTTGGGACATTATGTTTCGGTCCATCCGGTGCCGCCAGGTTGCACCTCAATCTGTTCAGGAGCTCAGTAATGCTCTGGTCCAGATCTGGGAGGAAATACCCAAGGACACCAATCGTCTTCTCATTAGGAGCATGCCCTGATGTTGTCAGGCATGCAAACAAACACTTGGGGGCCATACAAACTACTGAGTACCATTTTGAGTTGTTACAATGAAATTTTAGCAAAATGGACTAGCTTGCTGCATAATTTTTTCACTTTGATTTCCGGGGTGTCTTTGAATTCAGCCCTCTGTAGGTGGTTCATTTAAACAATTGTTGCTCTACATAAAGATGGCCTAGGATATAATAAGACTGCCAAGACCCTGAAACTGAGCTGCAGCATTGTGGCCAAGACCATACAGTGGTTTAACCGGACCGGGTCAGCCTGTCAGTGCTCAGACTATACACCACACACTACATCAAATTGGTCTGCAGGGCTATCATTCTAGAAGGAAGCCTCTTCTAAAGATGATGCACAAGAAAGCCTGCAAACTGTTTTTTGAAGACAAACAGACTAAGGACATGGATTACTGGAACAATGTCCTGTGGTCTGATGAGACTGAGTTAAACTTCTTTGGTTCAAATCGTGTCAAGCTTGTGTGGCAGAAACCAGATGAGCAGTACAAAGACAAGTGTGTATTGACTATGGTCAAGCATGGTGGTGGAAGTGTCATGGTCTGGGGCTGCATGAGTGCTGCTGGCACTGGGGAGCTACAGTTCATTGAGGAAACCATGAATGCCAACCGTACTGTGACATACTGAAGCAGAGCATGATCACCTCCCTTCAGAGACTGGGCCGCAGGGCAGTATTCCAACATGATAATGACCCCAAACACACCTCCAAGATGATCGCTGCCTTGCTAAAGAAGCTGAGGGTAAAGGTGATGGACAGGCCAAGCATGTCTCCAGACCTAAACCCTGATGAACATCCTTAAACGGAAGGTGGAGGAGCGCAAGTTCTCTAACATCCACCAGCTCCATGATGTTGTCATGGAGGAGTGGAAGAGGACTCCAGTGGCAACCTGTGAAGCTCTGGTGAACTCCATGCCCAAGAAGGTTAAAGCAGTGCTGGAAAATAATGGTGGCCACATAATATATTGACACTTTGGACCCAATTTGGATATTTTCACTTAGGGGTGTTCTCAGTTGTTGCCAGCGGTTTAGAAATTAATGGCTGTGTGTTGAGTTATTTTGAGGGGACAGCAAATTTACACTGTTATTCCAGCTGTACACTCACTACTTTACATTGTGGCAACATGTCGTTGCTTCAATATAGTCACATGAAAAGAATAAAAAAAATATTTACAAAAAATGTGAGGGGTATACTTACTTTTGTGAGATACTGTATACACATATATACATATATATAAAAAAAATTGGCGAAATTTCGCTAATGCGAAAATGATTGCGAAATTCTCATAAACGGAGATCATTTCCTGTATTACTAAACTAATATGCACTAAACCAGGGATCCTCAAACTACGGCCCTCCAGCTGTGGTGGAACTACACATCCCATGAGGCATTGTAAAACTCTGACATTCACAGACATAACTAGGCATGATGGGAATTGTAGTTCCTGAACACCTGGAGGGCCATAGTTTGAAGACCCATGCACTAAACACTAACTCTACACTAACTCTACTTAAAAGAAAGGAGAATAAGGGGACAAAAGAAGGGCGGAAAAGATAATCGCGCAATATTCCTATTGCACAATTATCTTCTCCGCCCTACTTTTGCATCAGAGCCAATCAGAATAACTCGAATATTCGGCAAAAGGAATATCGCGCAATATTCCTTTTGCCGAATATTCGAGTTATTCTGATTGGCTCTGATGCAAAAGAAGGGCCGAGTAGCTGATGCGACTCTTTTATGTTGCCGAAAATTCGCAATGCGAATTTTCGGCAACATAAAAGAATCGCATCAGCTACTCGGCCCAGGGTCTCTCTCTAATCATACCAGCAATGCTTTTAGACGTCGATGGAGATCACTAGGATGTGATCTGTTTTAAAAATAAATTTGAAAAAATACGAATATTCGCCGCAATATTCGAGTTATTCGCGAATACTCGAATATGCAATATTCGTAGCGAATATTCGCAATGCGAATATTCGTGAGCAACACTATTAGTGTAGCGCCAGTCTTATGGGTTAGACTGGGATTAGAGGCAAATTAGTCTAGTGCCCCCATAAAACTGCTTCTAATTTTGACTGTCCTATCATCCTGGACCACAAACCTTCCTTCAGAAATAGGCAACACCTTTTTTTTTTTCATTTTGGATAGAGTAAGGGAGGGTTATAGCCCATGTGAGTTTATTTTTTACCATCCCTGTCCCATTGCAGAGATTTCCCTTCACATTCTGCCCAATAGCAAAACAGGAAGGGGGGAGATCTATGCAAATGAAGGGAATCCATTAAACCCCCATCTCAGGCCCTCATAACTAGTGTCCCCACTCGAAAATTTCAGGGTGGGTCTTAAACAGAAAGAGGTGTGGCATTGACAGGAAGGGTTGGTCATATTTAAATTGGGGGGTGCACGAGTTTACCCTCTAATTTTAGACAGGACATTTAGCTGTTGCGCACAGCGCGTAGCCTGCGCTGCACCAACGTTCTTTTGTGGATCCCCGTAACTCCCTCATTAGCATATTTGAATAGCAAATCAATGGTGTGTCTAGCGCAGTTTTTCACGGACGGATGCGCCTGTCTAACGAAATTACGCATCTCCTGTAACGCCGGCGTAATCGCTCTGTGAATCTGGCCCATTGTTTTTTTCAAAATTGTCGCTCTTTTCTTTGTTTATAGCACAAAAAATAAAAACCGCAGAGGTGATCAAATACCACCAAAAGAAAGCTCTATTTGTGGGGAAAAAAGGACATCAATTTTGTTTGGGAGCCACATCGCACAACCGCGCAATTGTCAGTTAAAGCGACGCAGTGCCGGAAGCTGAAATTTCACCTGGTCAGGAAGGGGGTATACATGCCCAGTAAGCAAGTGGTTAATTAGCATTTTATTTTGATTTTTTATGGATTTCTCCATTGTAAAAAGGTTCAGAAAGGCTGATCTACATAAGCACAACATTAGGACTGTTATAAGCACAATATGTCCCTAAGGATGACTTGTTCAAAGCATTGGAGTTGCTACATTGAGCACAAACACATGGGTGGCAGGTAAGCTGCATCAAACCTGGCAGCATTGCCACCTTGGCCTAGCAACCACTGACCCTGGTTCTATACATATGTATTCCGCCCCAAAGTCTCACAAAAATTGCACCAAAATGAAGGGCAGTTTTGATGTGCAAAGCTTCAACACCTCCTCGTGTCAGAGGTTGCCTGCATCATCCTGCCTCCAGCTAATTCTTATTGACCACTAGGAAGTGTGAAAGATTTGCCTGTCTGTATGTCACAACATTTAAGCATAAATGGCCACCTATGTTTTATACTTGAATGCAGCTCCAATGAAAGAGTTAATTTTACCACTTCAGCCCGGGACCATTTGGCTGCCCAAAGACCAGAGCACTTTTTGCGATTCGGCACTGCGTCGCTTTAACAATTGTGCGATGTGGCTTTCAAACAAAATTGACGTCATTTTTTCCCCACAAATAGAACTTTCTTTTGGTGGTATTTGATCACCTCTGCGGCTTTTATTTTTTGCGCTATAAACAAAAAAAGAGCGACAATTTCGAAAAAAAAAATCTATATTTTTTTGCTTTTTGCTATAATAAATATCCCCAAAAAATATATAAAAAACATATTTTTCCTCAGTTTAGGCCGATATGTATTCTTCTACAGGCCAGATTCAGGTAGATGGGAGAATCTTTACTCTGGAGTAACGTTTCTCATTTACGTTACTCCGCCGACACTTTCGGGGCAAGTACTGTTATTCACATAGCACTTGCGCGTAAACTTGCGCCAGAGTAACGATAATGCGCTGGCGTAACCCGACGCAAGTGGAAGTGGGTGTGATCATATGTAAATGATGGGCGGAGCCCAGCGCAGAGGCTTACGTTCAGCGCATCATCCACGGAGCATGCGCAGTAAGTGAGGCTCCACTCGCCCCCTTGTGCGCATGCTCACAACTTCCGTCGGCACCACTTCACGGGAAACGTCAGCGCAATGTGTTCCGTTGCGCGTATAAAAGCACCAGCGGAAGCGCCATTCCGGCACAAAAGTATTTCCGTTTCCCCCCACCCCAGGGAATTTACTTTTGCTCAGTGATGGCTGCTCCCGCTACCCCCAAAGAGAGGAGGAATCTCAATTTTAACTCCCAGGAGGTGTCAGTTATAATCTCCGCTATGGAGACCTTTAATGATTTCCTCCATGGGAAAAAAAGTCGTAAGACCAGCCGGGAGAGGAAGCAGGGCATCCTGGACACCATTGCCAGCAGGGTGAATGTGCTGGGGTACTCCACCCGGACTGCTGACGACATTCAAAAAAAGATCAACGACCTGCGGCGCAAGGTCCGTGGCAAGGTGGCCACCATTAGGAGCCATGAGAGGGGCACAGGTGGTGGACCCCCATGTCCGGTCATCCTGACCACGGAGGAGGAGGTGGTCGCCCGCTGCCTGGAAAGGGAGCAGTTGGAGGGGGTCCCTGGATATGACTCCGTGGAGGAAGGCTCCAGGACAGGTAAGTGTTTTTTATACCCTATTTGGTGTGTTGCATGTGGGGGGGGGGAGGGTACATGTGCCAAGTGTGTGGGACCACCAACATGTGTCTGCTTTGTGTCATCCACAGATGGCGGAGCTGGGCCATCATCTCTTGCCGGCCAGTCCACCCCAACCTCCCAACAGGATCCTGATGACGAGGCCCTGGGTGCTGGAGACACCGAGGTGGAGGAGAGTGCCCACACCACCTCTGCAGAGATGGTTGTGGAGGAGCCTGTTTCTGAACAGAACTTTATTTTATTGTTGGAGGAGTCCTCCTCCTCTGCAGGGCCCTCTGTCATCCCCTCCCCCATCCTCGGTAGCCCCTCAAGGGCGAGTCCATCCCCACGGGGACAACCTTCTCCTGCCCCCAGGAAGGCGACCCGGAAGACCAGGGGGGTGTGTGATATGGTCGAGGAGCAGGTGGCGTTGGACCACGCCAGACAAACACAGCAGATGGGGGAGATTGCTGCCCACTTGGAGCGGGTCGCTGACAGCCTGGGCTCCATGTCGCAGCTGCCCAGTGGTGTGCAGGACGTTGTCACCAGCCTGGGGGAGGTGCAGGCTGATGTACGGCACCTGACAGCAGCCGTCCAAGACAACACAGCTGCCATCCGGGAAGAGGGGAGGCAGCGGCAGCGTGCCCAGCGGCATAATATCACCCACCAGCTGAGGATGTAGGCCCAGACCAACCTGTATCTCAGCCGTGGACTTGGAGGGCAGGCACCCAACAGCTCCCAGGAGTGGCCCACCCGGGGATCAGCCTCCTCCAGATGCCCCCCACCCCCACCCACTCCCTCCAGGCACCTGAGGAGCCCGAGAGTGCCCCCAAGGAGGAGCCCCCGTCAGCCCAGGTGAGGTTTTTTTTTTGTTTTGGTTTATATTATTTTTCTTTTTTATTACTCAGGTTATGAGTTTTTGTTTTATTTTTTTATCACTCAGGTTATGAGTTTTTGTTTTATTTTTTCATTACTCAGGTTATGAGATATTTATTTTATTTTTAACTGCACACGGTCAGGAGTGCAGGGGACAGTGTGAATGGTGTGTGAATGTGAGGGGGTGACACTCCTGCCAGTAAGGGGTGTCACCCTCGGCCGTGGTGGTGAAGTTAACCCCACGACTGTATGAATGACGCGTGAAAGGTGTATGAATGGACAGCGACATCATTGGGGCCTTGACACTGGCGTTGCTGCTCCCAAGTCCTACATGCTGGACTTGGGCTAATCCAATGCGATGTGCATGTGGTGTGTGTGATCTAGGGACATCAGTGGTGTACACGCGTGCATTGTCTGTGTGATTAATGTTTTGGTTTATTGTCCAAAGATGCCTACGGCGAGGACCCTCCTGACTGCTCGTCCATCAGCTGAATGGGTCTCCTCTGGAAGGGGGGGGGCTGTCTGGTTCGGGGGTCAGGTCATCACGCATTTCAATCTGCAGGCCTTTTCTCATAGCAAAGTTGTGCAGAATGCAACATGCACCGATGATCTGACACACAAAGGTAGGGGAATACAATAGTGTCCCCCCGGACTTATCCAGGCAGCGGAAACGGGACTTCAGGAGCCCAAATGTATGCTCCACCACTGCACGGGTTTTGATGTGTGCTTCATTGTATTTTCTCTCTCCTCTGGTTTGGGGGTTCCGGAAAGGAGTCATGAGATGGGCTCCCAGTGCATATGCAGAGTCACCTGGAAGGGAAAAGACAGGAGGATGTTATTTATGCATGTGCCCCTTGTGATGTGCATCACGGGAGGGGATAGTCATGCCTGCCACCCATGTCACTCACCAACCAACCAGCTGTCCCCATACATGTTCTGTTCGAATTCTGCTGGGATGGGACTCTGACGGTATATGAAGCTGTCATGGCTGGACCCGGGGTGTTTGGCACGGACGTGCCATATGAGGCGTTGGGCATCGGCTATCACCTGTACGTTGATGGAATGCCAATGCTTCCGATTGCGGTATATGTGCTCTGTGGCACTGGGGGGCTGAAGGGCCACATGTGTGCAATCAATGGCCCCCACAGTGCGTGGGAATCTGGCAATTCTGTAGAAATCTGTCATTGCCTTCAGCCGCAGCTCCTCAGTGGTGGGTCTGATGAACTGGTTGGACATGCGTCTGAGGATTGCAGGGACAACCTGGTGCACACATCTGCTCACGGAGGATTGTGACATCCCAGCCACCACTCCACTTGTACGCTGGAATGATCCACTTGCAAGGAAATGAAGTGTTGCCAGTACCTTCACCAGTGGCTGCACTGCTTGTGAGCGGTGTGTCTTGCTGGTGATGTCCTCCAGCAAGGTTGTGGTTAGTTCAAGTATTGCATCAGGGCTGAATCTGAAGAGGCGATACACCTCCTCATCACCCATGCCAAAGAGGCTCATGCGCGTGCGGTATATCCTCTCACGTGCCTGCCTCCTCTGTAGCGAGGGACCCAGTACTAGTGCTAGGACCACGACTGCCCCTGGCATGTTGGCACACAGAGGTGTTGTCCTTGCAAGTGTGGTTGTTCAGCTTGCTAGTTTCGTCGGTAACGCTGCTGCTGTAGCTGCTCTCTTGCTGACCTGAGGCCGTCTGGAGTAAAGATAAAGCAGCTATTTGTAGAAATAACTTTGCGCCGGACGGACGAGATACGCGCGGCGCATGTAGCCAGCGTATGGTGCTAATCCGTTCGCGAATCGGGAAATCTCCCTCATTTGCATATTTGCAGGGGAAATCAATAGGCGCGACTGATGCGCCAAGCGAAATTATGCGCTGACGAGACTCTGGCGTCGGAAAGTTAAGCCGATCGGAAATGGCCCGTTTTCTGTCGCATCTAGTTTGGTGGGTACGGCCACATAGAAACGACGGCGCATAATCACAGTTACGCGGCGCATATCGAATTACTCCAGCGCAAGTCTTGCTGAATCTGGCCCTACATATTTTTGGTAAAAAAAAAATCGCAATAAGCATTTATTGATTGGTTTGCGCAAAAGTTATGACGTCTTCAAAATATATAGTTTTACGGCATTTTTATTATTTATTTTTTTACTATTAATGGCGGCCATCAGAGATTTGTTTTTATCGTAACTGCGACATTATGGCGGACACATCGCACACTTTTGATGTAGTTTTGGAACCATTGTCATTTATACAGCGATGTGCTATGAAAATGCACTGATTTCCTTTTCTTCCCTCCATTTCCTCTATTTTTGGGGGGGGAGGGGTTGGGGGGGGGGGCTGAGTGTAGAGAAATAGATGTAGGGACACGGAGCGTTGCTTAGTCTCTCCAGCTCCACTTGATTAACCCCCCTCTCACTTTTGGAGTCTAGGGGTCAGATTCAGAAAGAATTAGATTCCCGCAGAGTATCAGAGATACACTACGCCGCCGTACTTTACCTGGTTCTAGGAGGAATTCAGAGAGATTTTGGCCCGTAAGGTACGGCGGCGTAGTGTATTTCTCCCGGCGGAATCAAACTACGCGATTAGGGGGCGTGAGGCATTTAAAATCAGCGCGTCCCCGCGGTGATCGAACTGCGCATGCTCCGTTCTGAAATTTCCCGCCATGCATTGCGCGAAATCACGTCATTACGTCATTTTTTTTTTGAGTAGCGTCGTTTACGGACATTCCTATTCCCGGATGACATACGCAAAATAAAAATAAAAATGTGAAAGTCGACGCGGGGACGACGGCCATACTTAACATGGGCCGCGTAACGTTAGACCAGCTAATAGCTGGTTTAACTTTACGTAGCGAAAAAATGACGTACGCGATTGCGAACGACGCTTGTAACTTCGTGGATCGCCGGAAAAAGTTCATTTGCATACCCCGACGCTGAAAACGATGCAAACTCCACCCAGCGGCCGCAAAAAGATTGCAGCGTAGATCCGAAGGCGTACGAAGACGTAAGCCTGTCAGATCAAAGCCCAACGCCGCCGTATCATGGTTTGAGGATTCAAACTAGTGATACGGCGCGCAAAATTTGAAATTACTCCTGTCTAACACCAGTTAGACAGGCGTAATCGCTCTCTGAATCTGGCCCTGGGTTCGGATCTTATGGCACGCCCTTTGGTGCTTTTGATCCTACTCTTATGCCGCGTACACACGATCACTTTATGTGATGAAAAAAAATGACATTTTTAAAAACGTCAATTTTATTGACCGTGTGTAAGGGAAAACGTCTTTTTTTGTTCTTTAAAAAAAAGACAAAAAAAAAATTGAAGCATGCTTCAATTTTATGTGTCGTTTTTCAAAACGTCGTTTTTTTTTTTTTTTTTTTAAAGTCACCGTGTGTAGCAAAAAACGTTGTTTAAAACAACGTTTTTCAACCCGCGCATGCCCAGAAGCTAGTTATGAAGCGAGCTTCAATGGAAAAGAGTGGTGAACGTAACCTTGCTTTTTGTGAAAAAACGATGGTGTGTATGCAACATCATCTTTGAAAAGTGAAGTTTCAAAAACGTAGTTTTTTACTTCACAGAAAATGTCATTTTTTTTCATCACATAAAGTGATCGTGTGAACGGGGCATTAGTTGCCTGCTTCGGCAAGACTCCCAGAGTGAGTTATGGACATCTTTGTCCAAAGGATACTGTTTGTAAATCAGACTGTTTTTTGCAGTTTGACCCCTTATTTTTCTATATTCATTTTCACAGTTTTATAGCAAATTAGGTAACATATTTAGTTACCCCATAAACTTTGAAATAATGTTATTTCGGTTTATTTTGTTGTGCTTTAATGTACTCAAGTCCAATGGTTGCAGTAAGCGCATATGTATTCCACCTCATATTTGAAGATTTCTGTCGAGAAGTTCTTCACCATCTCATGACATCTTCATCGTTTTATTGTTTATGGGCACTATATTACATTTTTGTTTATATTGTTTACTTTATTGATTTGAATTTCACATTTTGTTGTGTTGCAATTTTTGCCATTACATCCACAATATATGGTCACACCCCATTAGGTGTACACAGCCATTGCTTTTTGGCTCACACGTAGCGCTACATTACCATCCACATTCTATCCAACAACCTCTCCCCCATGCTTTAGAGGATGCCCAGTCCAGGGCTCCCTCATACACACCTTCTGGGATTATACTCACCTCAAAACTACATGGCAACAGGCTAAAAATAAAATAGAATTTTTTTACGGGTAGAAGTATTGTACTGACACCTAAAATGTGCCTCCTTTTCTATCCTATTGCAGATATGCCTATAGCCCACACAAGGCTGATACACACATTGTTCAGCTCAATACACTGGTCTATAGCTCTTAACTGGCGATCTTCTACTGTGCCATGGTCCCAAATTATGAATCGCATTCTGGCCATCAAGCTATCAGAACACATTCATCACACCCTATTTGACACTATGGACACATACGATAGAAAATGGAGACCTTGGGACCTCTCTCTGTTAAATCATTGAACTACAATATGATATGGTTGGCCTTTTTTATCGTCAAACAATTCCACTAGGTTTTGGTACCTCTATAATAGGTTATCCGTGATTCTATTATACATCCCATGGTTTGTTCCCCTTCCTTTTATATTACTGCTACCCATATATTATGATGATGTATACTGCTCCCTTCTTTATATGTATATTTCTTACCAATGTACGCTTAAACTGTATTGAGACTTATTTTTAATCAACCGTTTGTAAACAAAAATAAATTCCAACACTAAATGTCTGTTTAGAAGAAATAATGAAACTCAAAGCAAAAAAAAAAAAAAACAAAAACAAAAAAAAAATGCATTGATTACTGTGTAAATGACAATGGCAGTTAAGGGGTTAACCAGTAGGGGGCGCTTAAAGGGTTAAGTGTGTCCTAAGGATGTGTTTTAACTGTAGGGGGTTGGGCTATGTGTGACTCGACACTGATCACCGCTCCCGATTACAGGGAGCTGTGATCAGTGTCCTGTCACTAGGAAGAATGGGAAAATGCTTGATTACTCCGTAAAACAATTTAGGATTCCCAGCGGACATTAAGTCCGTGAAACCCACGGTCACACTCACGGAGCTCGCGGCGGGGGTGTACACGCCCACAATGCCACATATTAAAGGGGACGTACCTGTACGCCCATATGCCCAGCCGAGCAATTTTGCCGACGTACATAGTCGTGCGCTGATCCACAAGTGGTTAACCTCTCTAGCTCTGTAATTAGAGTAAGTAGAGAGACTTACAGTATTTTAAAGTAAACCTTTAAAGGATATACTGACAGAAAACTGGAGAGCCAACTGCTGCCTGGATTTGTAAACATGAACATGCAATATTTTATATCTATCTATTTTTAGTCATTACTCTTATAAATAAAAATAAAAAACATACTGTATATTCAAAATATATACTATTTTTTACCTATTTCAAGCAATAATCGTGGAAAACACAATTTTCTGATGTGCCCTGCCCTGAGGCTCCTATTATTACCCTCATAACTTTTACATAATCATTTTTTTAAAGATTAATTTACAGTCATAATATAACCATTAAAATAATGAAACCTATCAATACCCAGTCATCCTCATATTCCTCTTAATGGCTCAAGAGACAATGGAGTTAAGAGATCACCTGTTATATATTGATAATGTATAACCTTTTCTTTGCAATATTTCAGCTCATGAATTGTAAAGTAATGATTCTCTTGTCACAATAAATATATCACTAGCATGTGAAAGCAATTGAATATTTTATGGTAAAGAACCTAATCATGACAGCCAACTTAACATCTTATCTATTCTCTGAAATATTGATTTAATGGATCCATATATACCCTGGTGTGTTACAGTGATTTCTGTCTTGAAGTGAAACATCAAAGTTATAAATCTGCTGACAAGTAATTTTGGTTTTAGATTTACAGAGCTTCAATGTCTTTGAGAAGGTTTGATAAACAGATTCCTTAACAGATTTTGTACCAGAATAGATGTGTTTGTGGCATTCAAATTATTACCTAGGCATACCACTTTTAGAGCATTTTTTGCAGGTGCTGCTGGTGGTAATTTTTTTTTTGGGGGGGGGGGGGGGCTACAAAAAGTACACCCACAGTCACACCTCCCACCCTGGTCCGGTCAGTCAGGTCCAGAGCAACTTACCCCATCTATGGCAGGCATCACAAGCAGCGGGCATCATGGGCGGCGGCATAATGGATGACGGCATCATAGACGCATTCCCTTCTCTCCTCAGTGGGCATCACAGGCAGCAGGAATTATATGTGGCTTTCCGTTCTCTCCTCGGCGGGCATCACGGGCGGTGGGCATCTTGGGCAGCTTCCACTGCTTGGTGGCTTCCTTCTCCTACCTCCTCCACAGAGGCCAATTGGAACACTTCTCCTTTTTCGGGCCAATCGGGAAACGAGGTTAACAAGTAAAAATGAACTCCTAAACACTTTTTTTACACATGTGTTACTTGGCACTACTGGACAATAATGATAATTTCTAGTGGCAGGCCTCATTGGGAGATGCAAGGGCTGCCAGAAAACTCAAAAAATGTACCTGCAGACAAATGTTCATTATGCACTATTTAGTGTGATGCACTATAGAATTAACATGGTTTTCCAGCACATTTAGAATGAAGCCCAATGTTGATTCTATGAGCACAGCTAGAGACACAAATTGTTTTAATACTTGATAGTGAAAGTGGCCCAAACACAGCTTGTAGCCATAAATATACTTGAGGTTACATACAGAAAGGCAGTTTATTTTTAGTTATTTATACAACAATAATCATGTGATGTATTGCAACAGAAGCAACGCACTTGTAATATAGTAAACATAATCATCATTCACAAAAGAAGCATCATCAAACATGGCTTGCCATTTGTACTGAATGCATTTCAAAAGATAAAGGTCATTTCTAGCCATGACAATTTTGTCTCGGGTGGCACCCTCTGGGCATGCCATGGGTAAGTCGATTCTCTACCTAGCTATGTAGCTGTTTCCTACTGTTGCAGTGTCTAATGCCACGTACACACGATCACTTTTTGTGATGAAAAAAAACAAAGTTTTCAAAAACGTCATTTAAAATGATCGTGTGTGGGCAAAACATTGTTTTATGTCTTCAAAAAAACGACCAAATTTTTTTTTCGAACATGCTTGAATTTTTTTGTGTAGGTTTTCAAAATTTCATTTTTTGTGTCATAAAAAGTGATCGTGTGTGGGCAAAACGATGTTGAAAACGACGTTTTTAAACCCGCGCATGCTCAGAAGCAAGTTATGAGACGGAGCTTCAATGGAACAGAGTGCCGTCGAACGTGGTGTACGTCACCACGCTTTGCAAGAGCATTTTGGAAAAACGATGGTGTGTATGCAACGTCTTTTTGGAAGATGAAGTTTGAAAAACGTCGTTTTGTTTCGTCACAAAAAAAATCGTTTTTTTTTCATCACAAAAAGTGATCATGTGTACGCGGCATAACAATACAATAAAGAATAGGCCAAGACTATGAATGAGATAAGTGGCCTATCTGGAGGGTGAGTGTATAGCACTAAATTGATTTTCACTTTTATGACTGGCTAGTTATTTTTTGACACGGTATAGAGAAAAAACGTGTTGTTACAAAGTTTATCTTGTAGTAATTAGTTACATTCAGAATGCACTTGTTATGTAATATTGAAGACATTGTATAGGTTACCAAGGTACTTCTTTAATTCCTAAAGTATCAGGAAGAGACCCCAACAATCATAACACTTTGGCATACCTTGATTCGGTCATCATGGGGTGTGTACAGTAAATGTTGACTGTCCAAGAGCAGGATTGGAGGTGTAAAAGTTGTAGGGTAATCCAATCAAAGACACAGGTGATCCCATAGCACAGACATGTTTCTTACCATAGAAGTTACTCATGTACTTCATGTTGATGATGTCCTTGATCCAGTAAGGAAAAAAATGGTCTGACTTGAGTTTTGTTTAACTGTCAAGACTATTTTTTCATACTATGTTTCCTAACAATCGTAATATCCTCTGTGGTTTGTATACAAGTGAAAGGAGATGTGACATCTTAGAACACCATTGTATCTTTCGGCTCTAACTTCAATCTACATACCTTGTTGACAAATTCTTTTCTGATAATAGTGTTCTTTGTTGCCAACTAAGTCTGGTAGTACCTAGAAATGATATACGTAAGTTAATGCTGCCGACAGTTGGTCTTAATGCATCACCTTGTGCATCTTAGAGAGTCCGTAGATGTATGGTGTAGCTTCCCCTAGATAGTTAGTGCAAAGTCCAATCAATTGCTTTTACCTTTTTTTGCTGTTGTAAGGTCTATTACTTTTTTTTTCTGTAAAATCTAATGGGGTCTCATTTTAGTGGATTATAATTGTTGGCCCAAGGAGAACAGTGGTCATCTTAGAATGCTAGTTGGGTTTATTTATAGCCTCAGTGCATCTCCTATTGTCTGCAGGCAGAATGGTAATGCTTGGATCCAGGGGCGTTGTTAGGTGTAGGCTGGGGAGGCTGGAGCCCCGAATGGGTCGCCGAAAAGCCCCGAGTCCCGGCCATGAAGTATACAATTACTAGCCCCGATCACAGGAACAAAGTTTTAGAAAGGGGCGGGTTAACAAACTTCTGAAAGTTCTGGTCCAATGACGAGAACTCTGTACACAGAACAATGATCAGACTGTTTCTTCTCAGGGGGGGGGGGGGGAATCTAATTTTATGTAGGGGCCCAATGCAATACTTTTCCCAGGGGCCCATATTGCTATTAAGATGGCCCTGCTTTCCATAGATGCACACATCTACTCATCACAGATCAATGACACAATTAGTCTTCAATCAGTAATAAACCCCAAAACGGATTCGATTGCAGCTCAGCAGTTCTTAGGTGGGGCAGCTGTCGTTCTTTTTTTATGTTGGCTTCAGTAATATTATCCGATGGACATGCTGGTCAGTGTAGTCAGGTCACTGGTCAGTGTAGTGAGGTTATGTCAGTGTGTGTGTACTGACACACACACACTCACATAGGTCAGGGTATGTGTGTCACCCTGCGCCGTGCCACTCCACCGACCACGGTAACCACAAACGCCCCCCCAGTGCCGGCTTGCTTTCGGGCCGAAGCCCCTGGTCTTTTTGGCACCTAGCAACGCCCCTGCATCAGTGGAATGTTAAAACTTAAACCGGAACTCTACCCTAAAGTGGAACTTCCGCTCATCGGAACCCTCCCCCCCCCCCGGTGTCACATTTGACACCTTTCAGAGGGGAGTGGGGTGCAAATACCTGTCTAGAGGTATACCTGTCTGTGGGTAGACTGCGGGGCAGGACGTCAGATCCCTTCTCCCCCCCCCCCCCCCCCGGTGTGTTCTGGTAAACACACGGCTCCCAGAACACAGCGGGGACCAGTAAGCACAGTGCACACGACTCGCGCATGTGCCGTAGGGAGCCGGGCAGTGAAGTCGCAATGCTTCACTTCCTGGTTCCCTCACCGAGGATGGTGTTGGGGGCAGCAGAGTGACGAGCGATCGCTCGTCCTCTGCTGCCGACAGTGCTGGACTCCAGCTCTAAACAATAAACCATTTTCTGACAGTTGAACACACACACATTATATATATATATATATATATATATATATATATATATATAATGTTAAAAATAAAGAAAGAAGTGTAGCGCAAACATTAAATAGAAATGGTAATAAACATGATTATAAATGGAATGGTATTAAACATACTCATAAATGTGAAAACAAAGAAAGGAAAAAATGTCCAAAAGAATATAAATATATGAAGAGTAAAAATCCTGCGACCAAATAAGGGGAAAATCTTCACCACGTGACTGGTAAACCAATATCAATTCTGAATGTGATCCCTTCACCAATAAAGATGGGTACTCTCACCTCAAACGGAGACCTAAGTTTTAGCAAAGGTCTAATAGGCTTAAAATCAAATGGTAGGGAATCCGGATAACTCAGGGATGTATAATATTCAGCCGTAGGACCAGGTGATAAATAGATATCCTCAATGGCACCACCGAACAAGCATGTATACAAAGAAAAAGAAACTAAATCTAAGAGCTTCCGTAAAAACCAGAGGACCACTCCACGTCACTCGTTGTTGTCCCGAGTTTTTCGTTTGAGCTGCCTACTTTACGGTGTTACATGCTTTTTAACTACATCCAAATATGTGAGTAACCTGCACTTCCCGACGTATTAAAGTCCTCTGGTTTTTACGGAAGCTCTTAGATTTCGTTTCTATTTCTTTGTATACATGCTTGTTCGGTGGTGCCATTGAGGATATCTATTTATCACCTGGTCCTACGGCTGAATATTGTACATCCCTGAGTTATCCGGATTCCCTACCATTTGATTTTAAGCCTATTAGACCTTTGGTAAAACTTAGGTCTCCGTTTGAGGTGAGAGTACCCATCTTTATTGGTGAAGGGATCACATTCAGAATTGATATTGGTTTACCAGTCACGTGGTGAAGATTTTCCCCTTATTTGGTCACAGGATTTTTACTCTTCATATATATATATATATATATTCTTTTGGACATTTTTTCCTTTCTTTGTTTTCACATTTATGAGTATGTTTAATACCATTCCATTTATAATCATGTTTATTACCATTTCTATTTAATGTTTGCGCTACACTTCTTTCTTTATTTTTATCTACTATTGGGATTTTGTGAATGTCCTTTTTTGGTGTTTAGCTTGCATTCATATGAAATAAACTCTGGTAGTTATTTCATTCTTACATTTATTAGTACATTTTTAATTTTTGATTCTCTATTTTTGCGCTGAGTGCACCCCTCACTTTTGTTATATATATATATATATATAATGTTGTCCCGATACCAGTACTTGTACTCCCGCAAATTCCCCTGATGCCAGATCCGATACTACCCCCGCCGCCGCCGCATAACGCATACAGCAAAGCGGGGAACATTACAGTTTTCATTTGAATAGCTGTGTGTTCCCCGCCTCGCCACGTATAGACACCCCCCCTTGCTCCAGCACTTTGATAGACAGATCACCCGTCCCCAGGATTAGACGGGTGATCTGTCTATCAAAGTGCCCGAGCAAGGGGGAGTGTCTATACGCGGTGCGGTGGGGAACACACAGCTATTCAAATGAAAGCTGTGATGTTCCCCGCGTTGATGAACTAGGCGCCGGCGGCGGCTGCATATACGGTATGGGGGAGACATGGCTGCATCTGTGGGGGGACATGGCTGCATCTGTGGGGGGACATTTAAAAAAAAAAAAAGTTTTGGTATTGGCGAGTACTTGAAAAAAGAATCGGTACTTGTACTCGGTCCTAAAAAACAGAAAATTGTATACTCACCTTTCCGTAATTTTCCTTTCCTGACGCATCTTCATGGCAGCACACACTGGGTTGTGACTCCGCCCCCACAACCTGACAGGATTGGTTAGCTATAAATTTGAAGGGGAGACGCCCCGCATCATTCTCTGTATATATCATCATAAAACAGCAGGGTGGGCATCTGTGTGCTGCCATGAAGATGCGTCAGGAAAGGAAAATTACGGAAAGGTGAGTATACAATTTTCCGTTTTCCTGACGCATTCATGGCAGCACACACTGGGATATAACTCGCCAGTCGGGAGGGTGCAAGAAAACAGTAATATTTATTCTTTATAGCGCTGAGGAATTGGCTCTAAGAACAGATCTGCCAAAGTCGACGGTAGCCAGGAGAGCAGAATTCACTGTGTAGTGAGAAATGAAGATGTGTTGGGAAGACCAAGTTGCTGCTCTGCCTATGGTTTCCGGTGAAGTCCCGCAATATGCTGCCCAAGAAGTGGCCTCTGCCCCTGTCGAATGAGCCCTAATGCCCTCTAGGAGTCGTAAGTTGCTGGATGGAATAGGTCTCTTTGATAGCTTTAACAACCAAGAGGTAATGGTACGGGAGGTAGCTGGCTGACCTCGTCTGCTCCCGTGTGGGATAATCAAGAGAGAATCTGTCTTCCTGAGATGTAGCTGTGACGTAACTGGAGATGGTAGACTTGACATCCTAGTCATGGGACTCGCCCCTCTCATTAGTAAAAGACGGAAGGACGATGTCCTGGTTTTAATGAAAGGAGGAAGTTACCCTTGGATAAAAATGGTCTGAGGGCTTCAGAACCACTCTGTCAGGGAAGAACACTAAATAGGGGTTCCATAGCCATAAGTGCTGTATCTCCGATGCCCTCTTAACTGAGGTGATAGCAATACGGGAAGCCATCTTCAGAGCTACCGGTAGGTTCCACGGTGAGACTAAGTTGAATGGAGAAAAAGGTGGATTGGACAGGGCCTCGAGTACTACACAGAGATCCCCTGTTGGAAAAGCTGGCCTCCTAGGTGGTCTGATCTTACGTAGGCCCTGAGGAACAGAGTGACCGGATGATGAAGAGCCCATCTAGTACCCGTCATGGCTGAAAGGGCATATACTTGCACCTTCAGGGTACCCAAGCCCGGGCCCTTGTTAAACCCTGACTGAAGAAATTCAAGAATTTGAGATGGGATTCCAATCTCTTTGCTGCGAAGACACGAACCTCTCCCAGATCCTAGTATAGGTGACATCAGTGGAGCTCCTTAGAGCTTGTACTAAGGTTGATATTACCTCCTGAGAGTATCCTAGTTCCCCTAACCTAGCCCTCTCAGCTTCAAAGCTGGCAAATGCAGCTTCTCTGGGCTGGATGGAAGAATTGCCTCTGATGTATGAGATCCCAGGTTACTGGAAGATGTATTGGAGGCCGCGTACCTAGTTGTAGCAGGGTCGTAAACCATGGCCTCCTCAGCCGGAACGGTATTAGTACAATAACTGTGGCTGAGGACTTCCGAAGTCGGGACAGGAATCTTGTAATCCGAGAAGTTGGAAGAAAAATGTACCCTAGCTCGCAGCTCCATGGAAGAACTAGGCAGTTTGTCCCTTCAGGTAATGGAAAGTGGGCTCTGGACAGGAACCTCTGACACTTGGAGTTCTTTGGCGTGGCCGCTAGGTCGACTTCTGGTACTCCACAAGTTTTCGTAAGAATGGAGAATACCTGTTGGTTCAGGGACCGTTCGTTGTTTGAAAGTGTCTCTCGGCTTAGGTAGTTGGCCAACGAATTCTGTGTTGCTGGGACGCATACTCCCCACAGATCTAACAGGTGCACTTGTGCCCCTTCCATTATGGGCAAACTTCCTCCTGAAGCGTGCGACTCCTGATGCTCCCCTGTCTCTGGATACATGACACCGCTACTTGTTGTCCATCCTGATCAGGACACTCTTCCTCTCTAGAAGAGCCGCAATGGCCAGGAGGGCCTGAAAGGCTGCTCTGAGCTCTAAAATATTTGACACTATGCCCTGAGCCCGAAAATGCCACTGTCCTTGGGCTACTCAGTCTAGATAGTGTGGACCCCATCACCCCTGGCTGGCGTCCGATGTTACTACTTCTGGACTTGGGGGAACTTTTGGAATGGACTCCCTGAGGTCGGACGGGTGTGTCCACCACCATACTAATTTCTTTACCCAGTTCGGGATGTGAATGGTTTGGAGTATTGGCGTTCTATTCCACTGCCTGAGAAAGGAGTTCTGTAAGACTCGCATGTGCCACAGGGGCCACTGTATCAAGGGTATGGATGCTGACATGGACCCCAGGGTACTGAGGCAGGCTCTGACAGTTAGACGTCTGGATGATAGCAGACTCTGTATCTTCTGGAGCAAGGGCTTCAGCCTCTCTTGAGGGAGTTGCACCCGGTACAACCTGGTATTTTATTCTGCCCCTAGGAACACCCTGACTTGCCGAATGCTCTGGGTGCTGAGGCGATGCCGAATGTGGGGCACCAAAATTGGAAATGGGATTGATCGATTGAGAACCAAAGGGACCTCTGGAAGGTAAGATGAACTGGGATGTGAAGGTAAACGCCCGAAAAATCTAGAGATAGCATCCAGTCTCCCACGTCCACTGACAACAAAATGGACTGAAGGCTTTTCCAATCTGAGGGCCTCTATTTTGATCGTCTGTTGAACTTCTTTAGGTCCAAGACTGGACGTAGATCCCTGTTTTTTTTTTTTGTACCAGAAATAAAGGGGAATAAAACCCCCTCCCTTTCTGGTGCGGAAGTACTTGGTAGGCTGGAATGTGTTCCCTGGCAATGTGCCCATGAATTTCCAATTGTGACCGGTCTTGATAGAGGATAGTGTTCATGGATCTGTTATACGAGTTGCCCATATCCGAGCGAATCTCTTGAGTCTGGTGCTCACCTGAGCTGGGTGGGCAGACGGACCCTCAAAAAGGACTTCTGCTGTTCCCCAGCTGTGATTGGCTTGCTGTATCTACATGAAGGAGGGTCGAGTCTTCCAGTCCCTCCTAAATTCCCTGCCGGGGCGGTAGGATCGAACATCCCTGTACTTGACAGGAAGATCACGCCTGTAAGCGGGGCCCTTCTGAGGCTCTGGTTTTCCTATCGGAGAAATCAGCCCAGACTTTCCCCCGGTAACCTTGGAGATGGCCGAGTCCATCTTTGTGCCGAATACACTTGAGCCGCCATATGGAATTTTGCACCAGTTAATTTTGGCGCTGCCTTCGATATCCAGGGTCTCAGCCATAAGGCTCTTCCCAGCCATGAAGTCGCCCCCTTAGGAGCCGTAAGCCAACTTAATTTTCCTGCAGGGAGGAGAATATCTTCCCCTAGTCGGCTCCTTCTAGAATGGAATTCTCAACATTAGCTGCCTATGCAGCGATAGTTTTAGCGACTGCCGCTGTGGTGATAGCCGGCCTACAAGCGGCCCCTGTCGTGGAGCAGGCTTTCTTCAGTTCTATATTGATTTTACGATCAAGAGCGTCCCGGAAGGTAACTGCGTCTTCAATCGGTAGAGAAACGCTGCAACGTCGAGTCGCATTAAAGATGAATCGACCGTAGTTGCATTGATCAAAGAATCGATCTTAGGCTCCCACAAGGGGTACAATCTGCAAACTTGTTGCTCATACTGGGCCGCTTATGCGACCCCCCCACTTATCCTTTATGAGGTTCTCCAGCTCTTCGATGAAGGGAAATGATTCAGGACCCCCTTTTCAGCACCGGGAAATATTTCTGAACCTTCAGAAGTTCTGCCATAACCTCCTCCCAGCCGATCGCTTCCTTGACTGAATGGGCAAATGGTTCAACCAAAAAAGAGACAGTCCGACGCCTGCTCACACTCCTCATTCTTAGAGAGGGTTACTGCACCCTGGCGTAACGGCCGGGCGATGTGCTTGGGGAAGGATCGCCCACATATGATCCCTGTGGCGATTCTCCTAGGAGCTCAGTATCTACTCTGGCCTCTGAATCCTTGGTTACTTCAATGAAGCACGAGCGGCAGGCCAATTCCCCTGGCAAGGCTGGCGCCCCGCATATTTGGCAAACATTTGCCGTGGTGCGGGTAAGATAGCTCTGTCTGGGATGAAGGTAATCGTCTGCGGTGGGACCGACTATGACGGGAGTGCTGTGACGCGAGCGGCTATGCCTTGATTGAAGAAATCAAGAGGGTAACCTTGAGCGATTTCTTGCGCCTTCTGCCGGAAGCATGGCTAGAATCTCCCTCTGTGCCGCAAACTTGCGTCTCTTGACCCGATAGGGCTACCAAAACTGTAGCGTCAGTGGCCAGGCTCTCTTTTTTGTCTCCCCTCTACTTACCACCTTCTGGACGGTCTCTATACCTGGTCAGCTGATGGTGGTCTGCGAGGGCAGTGGGCCCCATGAGGATAGCAGAGAGACAGCCCGAAAAGGTGGGAAAAAAAAGAGAGAAGGGAAAACATTACAATATGTTCCCCCCCAACATTTCTATTTATTAAATTAATATATTAATTGTATATACATATATCTATCCTTTTTTTTTTTTTGGAATATATTAATTGTTTAATTATGGATACACTTTCTCCTATGGTATGTTATAAATTAATGAATGATGAAAACTTATATAGCGCGGCACATGCAAACTGAATCGCCTCTGGGCGCTTGTATTATATCTTCTATCCTATTTATGCCTTTTTTTTTTTGGTGTGTAATCAATTAGCCCAGGCTGATCTGGGACATGCCTGCACACACCTGGTGCAATCTTCACTCTGAGTAGAGCAGAGCAGCAGGGCTGCAGCCAGAACTACAGAGCAATAGGACTGTTTCTTTTTTCCTTCTTTTTTTTTTTTTTTTTTTTTTATGTTTAAAAGTATTTATTAGAGTTTTCATAAGAATACATAGCATAAAAGAATAATCAATCGCAGAAAATTCGCGTGAACAGATACATCATATAACAGAAGTACAAAACAGGAAGCCGCCCTGTAAAAGCATTAGCAGGGAGAGTAGAGATACATTGGCGAAAAGAGCAAAAACCAGCAAAAAAGGACATTATTGAAGACAACTGGACAGTCGTCCCTGCTTGTGAAACTTGCAGGAGCCCTATGAGCCAGAATCCTCCCTAGCCCCCCCCCCGCACCCCCATGGGAGCTAACTGTGCCGAGGAGGGGGAGAGGACCCACGCCCACCGAGCATCCAACAGGGCGATACCCTCTAAGATCACCAATGAATAGGAGAACAGCCTGTTTATAAAGAATGATGTACCGTAACTTGGCTAAATGTATTGAAGAACACTAACAAGAGGTTGAGGTGGGGAAGGGGGAAGGGTGGACAGGGAGGGAGGAAAGGGAAAGTAAGGAAATTGAGAAAGAGAAGGGGTGGCGGTGTGCGGTTTTAGTTCTGTACCCAATCAAGTCAGCTAGACAAGTAAATAGCGTCTCCGATCCCCATATAGATGGCCCAAGGTTCCCATATTTCCTTAAATTGAGAAAAAGTATCAAGGATAGAACTCAGCATCTTTTCTTGGGACATGATCCATGAGATCTTCCTCTTAGCTGCTGTTGTGGAGATCATGGGGCTCTTCCATGACTTGGCTAGGGTGATCTTAGCTCCCAAGAAGATAAAAAATATCAGTTTTCGGGTGGATTTCGTGGCCTTAGTTGGAAGATGATTAAGGAGAGCCGTTACCGGGGACCTGGGGATGGGAATACCTGTAACTTTGGAGGCAATATGGAAAATCTTGCTCCAAAAACTCCTAATTTTGGGGCACTCCCACCAAACGTGCAGCATGGAACCCCGCAACTGACACCCTCGAAAGCACAAGGGGGAAGCCGAGGGGTACATAGCCGCAAGCCGGGCCGGAGTGAGGTACCATCTGGTGAAGACCTTGAGATTAGATTCAACTAGAGAGATGTTAAAGATACCTCCGAACGATGAGCTCACAGCCTTGTGCCAAGTGTCCAGGTCCCAGGTCAACTGTAGGTCTGCCTCCCAAGCTAACATATAGGGTGCTTTCCGGGAGTCCCCGGCCAGTGACGAATAGATCTTGGAAATCCCCCCCCTCTGCTCCAGGAGATCTCCACACCACTGCTCATACGCTGTAAGTTGGGGAGGTTCAGGTTTCGTGGACCAGATAGAGTGGAGAAAGCTAGACAGTTGTTGAAACCGAAATCTTTCTGAGGGGGGCAGTTCCAGAGCCTTAATACAGTGCGAGAGGGAAATGGGTCCTGCGGGAGAGAGGAAGTGCCCGATCCGATACATCCCCTTATCCAACCACCATCTGAATGCTCGAATATCCATGCCGGGGGGGAAGTCAGGGTTGTGGAAAATGTGTGCCAGGGGCCTGCAGGGCGAGACCAAGGAGGGGTTATGTCTGAGTTTGTCCCAGATTGCAAAGGTGTGCGATAATGAAGGGCAAAGAATAGGAGGTCTGGTTTTATGGGGGCTCCACAGGAGAAAGTCAAGGGTGAAGGATGGGACAGCCTGCCGTTCCATGTCCACCCAATCAGGTCTGGCTAGTTTGCTGTACACTGCGGAGATCTGGGCGAGTCTGGCCGCCTGGTAGTACCAGACCAGATTGGGTAGTCCTAGACCCCCTCTGTTCCTAAGCCTAAAGAGTGTGTGTTTAGCTAGGCGATGGCCTGATTTACCCCACACAAACTTGATGACTTTGCTTTGGAACGAGACCAGATGATTCTTCCTAATGGATATCGGGAGGGAGCGAAAGAGGTAAAGCAGCCGTGGAAGGAGGGTCATCTTCACTGAATTTATCCGCCCCAGCCAAGAGAGTTGGTGTGAATGCCATTGTTTAAGGTCTAGTTCTAGTTTTTTATAGATGGGGGGGTAGTTAGCTTGGTATAATTGTTCGAATTTAGGGGTTAAATTAATTCCCAGGTAGCGAATGGAATTGTCACTCCATCGAAAACGAAAGGATTCCTTCAACCGAGCCACCAGGGGCGACGGGAGGGATATATTGAGGGCTAAAGATTTGTCATAATTAACCCGCAAACCTGATATGTTCGCAAAGTCATCAAGTGTTTTACAGGCTACCGGTAAGGACTTAGAGGGTGAGGTTATAAAGAGGATGAGGTCGTCTGCAAATAGGCCGCATTTGTGGACGGAGGGACCGCAACGGACACCAGCGATGTCGGGGTTGGATCTGATAGCTATGGCCAATGATTCAATGGCTATGGCGAAAAGTATCGGTGAGAGGGGGCAGCCCTGGCGGGTCCCGTTGCGTATTTCGATAGGGGCTGAGTACAGGCCATGTAGTTTGACCCTGGCTTCGGGGTTAGAATAAAGGGCTCTAATTAAACCGGCGAATCTGGGACCGAAGCCCCATCTGTCTAAAATTTGAAGCATGTAGGACCAAGAGACCGAGTCGAAGGCTTTTTGGAGGTCTAAGGATAGCAGCATCCCAGCCTGAGCACCACCACCATCCCAGCCAGATTGTAGGAGGGACATAACGTCCACTACCCTTCTGATTTGGTCTGGACCTTGACGTCCAGGTATGAACCCGACCTGATCTTTGTGTACATAGGCTCCAATAAAGGACGCTAACCGATCAGCCATCACTTTAGTCATTATTTTGAGATCATTATTGATCAAGGATATTGGTCTGTAGTTGCTAACTTCTCCTGGATCTTTGTCAGGCTTAGGTATGACTGAAATGAAAGCTGTGTTCAGCTGTGCGTCTATGGGGTCCCCTTTAGTTTTGGAGTTGAAAAAATTTGTTAGGTGTGGGGCCAAAGTTTGTGCAAAGGCTTTGTAGTAAGGAGCTGAGAACCCGTCAGGGCCCGGAGCCGAGTTCTTTTTTAAACCCTTAATGACCTCCAAAACCTCCTCCGTAGAAATGGGAGCTTCGAGTCGGTCTCTGTGGTCCTTTGATAAGCTGGGAATAGGGAGGTTATCTAGGAACGTGTTCCTGTCAGGGGTCGTCTGAGTTTGTTGTCCTCTATAAAGGTTCGAATAGAACGTGTGAAACGCCTGCAGGATTTTTAATGGGTTTGCTGTGTGTTGTCCGCCGCTATGTTAATTTTAGGAAAAGCATACGTCCGGGGTCGTGGGGTTAGTTTGGAGGCCAAGAGGGGTCCAGGTTTGTCCTTCATATGGTAAAATCTTGCCCCTTGCCAACGGAGGCTGGTTGCAGCTTTAGTTGTCAGTGCTAGATTCAATTCCAGGCGAGCTGAATCAATTTGGGATATAGGACAACGACCCGGGTCCCTCTTATGCTCCGCACGGAGTCCTTGGAATTTTTTTTCTAGGTTCTCTATGTCCACTCTGCGTCCCCTGTCTAGTTTTGCCTTAAGTTGGATCAGCTTTCCTCTGATGGTCGCTTTGTGAGCGGCCCATAGAGTTTCCGCCGAAATATCAGGGGAGCTGTTCTGGGCAAAATATTCAGTGATGGCCAGTTCTATCTCTTTTTTGAGAGCTGGGTCTGATAAAATCGTGTCATTTAGACGCCATTGGCGTAGATTCGGGAATATTGGGTGACTCGTCAAGAACATATTCACTAGGGAGTGATCAGACCAGACCGTGTCTATGATTTGAGACTTACTACACGAAGGGATCAGAGCATTGGAGACCAACAGGTGATCAATTCTGGCGTAGGTTTGATGTGCATGGGAGAAATGTGTGTAGTCTTTTTGGGTTGGATTCATCTCCCGCCAGATGTCCGTGAGACCTCTCTGATGAATTAATTTAGCAATCTTTGAGCTAAGTCTGGTTGGGCGCACATTTTGTGCTGAAGGCGGTTTGGACTTGTCCGTGCCTTGGTCGAAGGCGACGTTCGAGTCTCCGCCTAATATTACCGAGCCTTCTAAGAGTGGATCTAGGGTTTTGAATAGGTCAATGAAGAATTTTAGTTGGCCCGTGTTAGGGGCATAATAGGAAACCAACGAGTACAGGTGGCCATCAATTGTCCCCTTGGCGAGGATAAACCTCCCTTCTGGGTCCCTATGTTCCAATTGCAAGGAGAACCTGCAGTGCTTGGAAATGAGGATCGCCACCCCCTTGGTCTTATCTTCTGCGCTAGCCAGGAAGAATTGAGGGTACTGAGCATGCAGAAAGGTGGGTTTGTATCGGATCGGGAAGTGCGTCTCCTGTAAAAAGAGGACATCGAGGTTGCGGGACTTCATGAAGTCTAGAACCTTCCGCCTTTTGGATGGGGAGTTAAGACCCTGTGCATTATGCGTGGCGACCTTCAGCGAGGTCGCCATAGGTGTGTTGTTAGCCATGGAGCAAAGGGAAGAGGGAAAACAGCAAGATCCCGTCACCTACCTTAGTGGAGACATCACAGCAAGCCCTTGAGCCGGACCATTGGAGAGGCCATAGGTTTCCTGGGAACAGATATCCGTCAGTAAGATCGTTACCGCCTGAAAGAAGAAAAATAGTTAGGAAAGGAAAAAACAGTGTGAAAGAAGGGGTAAGGGGAGGAGGGAGAGGGTGTGGGCCCACTAGGGGCTTGGGGGGGTGGTGGGTATGAAGGAACTCACCACCGAGAACCCAGTTCACATTTTCTGCACCCTGCAGGCAGGGTGAGCGCCTAACCCACGGAGAAGGCATAGCCAAGTCCGCAGGATAGGAGGAGGCGCAGCAACACCGTTCCAGCCCCGGCGTGTGAAGTAACTAAAATGTGAGCAAAACGCTCCATCGAAAAAGTGAGGGGTAAAAAGGGTGCCCCAGCGACCCGCCTCCAGAGGGCCCCGCTCCCCCCCACATGGTAGAGATGTGAGGGGGGCCGCAGGCCACCGAAGGCAAGCCACCCATTCAACTAAATAAAAACAAAAAAAAAAAAAAAAAAAAAAAAAAAAAAAAAACAGACAGCAGATGCAAAGTGAAAACATATGAGTCTTAACTGCAGCACAAAAAACAGCAATGAATGGCACGAAAGAGTGGATCAGGCCACAACTCAGATTGTAACCGGGTTGGTCCCATAGGACCGTAACTGGGATAAAAAGAGGAGAAGAATAAGTCCCTTTGTAGAACAGTAGGAGATCACAAAAATGGAAAGTCTCGGTAAATCGATTCCATACAGTTCAGTAGGGGACATCATGGAGGCCTGGTATCCCTGGTCTTCTTGAACTTAGCCTTGTTCCAGGTGTTCGTCAGAGGGCTCGCAGGAGGGGGACGTTTGGTGGATCCAGGGTTGGAGTTAGAGAGATCCATGGCTGCCTCATGTGATATGAGGCGCAGGTTCAGCAGCAGGCGTTCACCGTCATGGAAATTGTGGAAAGAGTGTTCTTTACCCTTAAACTCGAACTTTAGGGCAAACGGGAAGGCCCATTTATATTTGATGTCATGCCCCGCCAGGACCGATAAGAGGGGCTTCAGGGTTCTCCGTTTCTGAATGGTTGTTGGTGAGAGGTCAGCGAATACTTGGACGGGGTGTCCCCGGCAAGTGAGGGGGTTTCGGTGTCTACATAGCTTCATTACCTCCTCCTTCACTGTGAAAAAATGTAGTTTAACTACTACGTCCCTGGGGGATCCATCCTTCCTTGGGGTCCTAGGGTTCTGTGGGCACGGTCAATCTCCAATTTATGCTGGGGAATGTTGGGGATGAGCTGCTTGATAAAATCCTGGACCGCCGAGAAAGTGTCAGTGACCGATTCAGGGAGCCCCCTGATCCTAAAATTCTCTCTCCTGGATCTGTTTTCGAGGTCATCAATCCTTGATAAAGCAGTGTCTAATTGATCCTGCAGCACTTGGATCTGGTCAGAGTTCTGTCTGGTAGTGGCAATTGTGTGATCCAGTTTGTTCTCTATGGATTCCATTCTGGAACCTATCATTTGGAAGTCACCCCTGAGGTCACCAGTTATCTTAGCTGCAGTATGAGCTAGCCCCCTGTCCAGAAGGATTGATAGCTGAGTGAACATGTCAGTGGTTTGTGACAGGGAGTGTGAGGGAACGGCCGCCATGACAGGCTGAGCTGCAGCTTGTGAGGATACAGGCCCCATGGGAGAGTTCATAATTTCAGCCATGGTCTGTTCCAGTAGCGATTCCGTGGATGTTGGGGAAAGGGCCATGGTCATGAGGGGACTAGTAGGGGTCTCTGCGGCATGTAGACATGTGACCGCAGCATAGGACATCCTGATGTCCGAGGATTCCACAGCGGTTGCGGGCATAGTTTGAGCGGCGCCCGCCATCTTGGAAGCACTCGTTCCCCTTACCGCGGCAAATTGTGGTCCGAGGCTCCTCCGTGCTTGCCCCTCCAACATAGGTGAGTGCCCGAGGTGTTCCGCTATCCTGGGGTGGTTCGATAGTGGCCGCCGGGGACCCGGTCCCCCGTCAGATCCGCCGTATTGCTGGAACGGTGCGGAGCTCCCAGACTAGGCAGCCATCTCGGAGCAGTCCGCGCATGCGCCTCCTTTTTTTTTTTTTTTTTAATGACGCGCGCATGCGCAGAAGCATCCTGCTCGCCCAGCGCCATTTTGGAAGAGGGCAGAGGAGACAGGCGGCGTCATCACTGAGCTGCGCGCATGTGCAGAGCGCCAAGGGGTACGCATCGGTGACCCCGAGAATATGGGGTGTCAGAGAAACCACAGGGCTCAGCAGAGCTGAGAAAAAAACAACAGGCAGTCAAAGGTAAAAAACGGACTAACCTTAGATGGTAAATGTAATGATACAAATACCTTTGTGGAAGCACACACTGCACTGGAAGGATAACAGAGCGAAAGTGGGGGCCACTGCGAAATTTGAAGCTTCTTTAAAGCTTGCTACAGATGCCAGTATAATTCCAGAGCCCCTGAGACCACCAGAATGGGGTTCCCACCATAAAGCTCATTTAGAGACTGTACAGGAGGGACTTCCAAACAGGAGAGGCTGAACCTGCTGGGGCGATTTGCGGTAAGAGGCATGCTTCTTGCTTGTTCGTCCAATCTTGTCAGGTGAGGATAAAAAAAAGAGAATGATGCGGGGCGTCTCCCCTTCAAATTTATAGCTAACCAATCCTGTCAGGTTGTGGGGGCGGAGTCACAACCCAGTGTGTGCTGCCATGAATGCGTCAGGAAAAGTGGTATCCGGACAACACTAAAAAATATATATATATATATATATATATATATATATATATATATATATATATTATATATACACACACACAGTGCCTTGCGAAAGTATTTGGCCCCCTTGAACTTTGCGACCTTTTGCCACATTTCAGGCTTCAAAACACAAAGATAAAAACTGTAATTTTTTGTGAAGAATCAACAAGTGGGACACAATCATGAAGTGGAACAAAATTTATTGGATATTTAAACTTTTTTAACAAATAAAAAACTGAAAAATTGGGCGTGCAAAATTATTCAGCCCCCTTAAGTTAATACTTTGTAGCGCCACCTTTTGCTGCGATTACAGCTGTAAGTCGCTTGGGGTATGTCTCTATCAGTTTTGCACATCAAGAGACTGAAATTTTTGCCCATTCCTCCTTGCAAAACAGCTTGAGCTCAGTGAGGTTGGATGGAGAGCGTTTGTGAACAGCAGTTTTCAGTTCTTTCCACAGATTCTCGATTGGATTCAGGTCTGGACTTTGACTTGGCCATTCTAACACCTGGATATGTTTATTTGTGAACCATTCCATTGTAGATTTTGCTTTATGTTTTGGATCATTGTCTTGTTGGAAGACAAATCTCCGTCCCAGTCGCAGGTCTTTTGCAGACTCCATCAGGTTTTCTTCCAGAATGGTCCTGTATTTGGCTCCATCCATCTTCCCATCAATTTTAACCATTTCCCTGTCGGTGTGTTGAAGAAAAGCAGGCCCAAACCATGATGCTGCCACCACCATGTTCACAGTGGGGATGGTGTGTTCAGGGTGATGAGCTGTGTATTTGCTTTTACGCCAAACATAATGTTTTTGCATTGTTGCCAAAAGTTAGATTTTGGTTTTCATCTGACCAGAGCACCTTCTTCCACATGTTTGGGTGTGTCTCCCAGGTGGCTTGTGGCAAACTTAAAAACTACACTTTTTATGGATATCTTTAAGAAATGGCTTTCTTCTTGCCACTCTTCCATAAGGCCAGA